>JARQOC010000003.1:9880805-9898735 GCA_033576535.1 Allobates femoralis | reverse complement strand
GCATTGCACTAGGTGCTGGAATCATTCATGACCTCTTCAGGTGATGAAATTAGCACCTGTGTAATGCTATGGAAATCCTGAAAACTTGCACTGTTTTCTGACCTAGAGGACTGTAGTTGGCCATCCCTGCCCATGTTCAGGTATTTATTACCTGTCACCATTACTTTCATCTTTTTAGGTTAGCAGGTGTTTCCATTTGTTTATTTATTCTTCCCAATCACCTTCCTGGTGTGGCAATTTAAACCTTCCATTGCTGGTCTTTCCTGCTGGTGATATTCTGAAGTGGATGCTGCTATGAGTTTCAAGCCATACTGCCGTTCAGTATGCCAGTCAGTGAGAGACCAGCTAGGGTTATTTGCTCAGCTATCACTGTTTTGCACTCTGCTCTTTTCTCCTTCTTGTAATTACGATGTAGGTGGAATTCTCTTCTAGCAGTAAAAATCTTATCTTTCCACTTTTAATCGTGGTTTGTCTTTACTCATTTTGTGATCTTTTTCTATCTCTGCTCTCCTTCCCTATCTAGGTATATTTCACTCTGCACTTTCCACCTATTCTTTAGGAGGTATGAGAAATGCATGACGACCTTTCAGGCAGCCAAGGACGAGTAGTCCTCTTTTAATCTGTGCTGTGCTTGCTTGAACAGTCATTTTGTGCTGACAGACTCCATTTACAAATAAGTGAATTTTCACAATAAAAAATTTCACGTCTGGGCTCTACCATAACCTTATTGTTATTCCCCTTGTCACAACTGTGCTGATTTGTGTCTCCTGTATATCCACTCCTTTGTTGCTTGCAAATTACAGTAACAGTCCTATTTCTTGGGACTTTTGGTGCTTCTTTACAGTATAGGGAAGCATTAAGGTTAACTTTGGTCTATGGTTTGATCATTCCTTCCTCAGAGCCCTAGCAGAGTAGTTATCTATTTTAAACCCTGAAGAACTTCCACTACCAGTCAATATCTCTGCTGTCCTGGTATATACATCCATGTTTGGTTCCTGTTGTTTTGTCCTAATTTCTCCCAATCTTTGACCTTGGCTTGATGTCTGACTAACCTCTTGTTTTTATGAGTTTGTCCGTGACATGAACTCTTGGCTTTAACCCTGCTTGGTGACCCTTCCTTACGATTGGTTCTCTCTTCCGAACGGCAGTTATTCCATGGAAGCAATACAGTGGACCCATTTGAAGACCAGACTCCTGTATGAGGGTTTAAAAGTGAAGGTTGGTGTTCCTCTGGTATCTGACAGATGGAGCGGCTTGTGCCTAATCTGTGTGAGGTAGACTTTTTGAGCCTGTGGCTTCTGACATATATGACACACCTGTCATACTGTAGCTGCTTCGCAGTGTTCAGTTTTGCCTAATTTAACGGCCACAAAGGCATGGGGTACTCGGTAGCTGGGCCGATAGTCTTTTGGAGAGGTCATGGTGGCGGTGGTCCAGCTCCATGGCCCTGTCTGAGCAGAGTAAGGGGAGTATTTACAGGAAATTATAATGTCTTTCGTGATGCCACCTGTGGTATCTGGTCAGGGATGACCAGTGCTGCTTGTTGTGAACCCTGAGGGATAGGTGTTATTGCAGCTGGGATGGATAACGCTCCCCACAGATGGATCAGGCCCCAGGGTTTAGTGATAAAGTCTGAGTGGATGATGATGGTAATTGTGGTGGTGAACAGAAAAGTGGAAGAAGTGGACAGACACAGGGGGATGCAGTTCTATTTACTATTACTGCAGGAAAAGTGGCTGAGTCAGAATGCACTGGTCACCAGCTCCAAGAGGGTCCGGTCAGTCTGAAAGCAGTCAGAGTCCACCCCACCAGGTGGGTTTGGAGGCTTGCCTGTTGCACTTCTTGGTTTCGGGTTCCTGTTGCTTCTGAGCTTTACTCGGCTCCTTTCCTTCTCTTCTGCACTAAGTTCTCAACTAGCAGACACTGGGGACCTGCTCGCACTCCAGGCTCTAATTATACTGTTGTGCCATTGGGCTTCCTTTTGTGCCCAGGAGACTTGCAATCTTTTGTCCTTCAGATTCAGTTAACGGGACATGCAGTTGACATCTAACCCAGGACTCTAGCGTCCTCTGTTGTGCTGCTCCGGGGTGAGCTCTCTCGTAGCTCCGCTCCCCAAAACTCTCTCCTACTTCCTTCTCCCCCTCCTTCCTGTACTTTCTCTACCTCTAATCCTCCCCCTTGCCGGAAACAGGGCAGCTCCCCAGTACTCAGGTGTAGAGCTTCCCCTCCTGGCCAGGGATCAGGTCTGGTGTGTGCATGTAAGGGGTTACTTATTGTGGTGTATCCTGCTACATTCCATCATGATATAACCTCCTATAAGGAAGGCAAAACCACTGTGGCAATCGTACTGTACGGGCACCACACATAACATGTAAGACATGTATTCACCAGAGTAAATATGTAACTTCTTATGACAACTTTATTGATTTTTATTCTTTAGCTGTCAAAATATGTCAAATATATGAAATATGTCAGTCCTATCAACAAATCAAATCTTTTAAATGAGAATGGAGAAGGGACGTCCACATGGATTTTAGCAAACATTTACTTCCAAAAATATCTGGAAGATTATAAAATGTATATAACAAACCTGGAATCCTTTACAGAATCTAAGCTAGAAGAAAAAGAGCTCGATGTTGACCTGAAAACTATTTATGGAAAAATGGCAAAGTAAGAGAACGCTTCATTCACTAAGTAATATAAAAGTCACTGTTATGTAGACAATTTCTCACAATTTAGTGAACGAAAATGTGATGTTTTTTTCTTTACTTATAAAATGGACACTGTCAGGTCATTTTTCAGAATGATACTAATATTACCTTGAATAGTGCCTGGGCAGAGCTTTTAAAAACATGTAAAATCATTACTTTACCCTTTGTAGTTTCTGTGTTATCAACATCTTCACACCCTGCAGAGAGTCACTGAATTAGTCCTGTCCATCATAAGCAGAGACGATTAGTCCTGTGCTGTATAAACAGTCATGTAATTATGCACTCCCTCTCAGCAGCTCTCTCCTCCCTCTCAGCAGCTCTCTCCTTCCTCCCTCTCAGCAGCTCCCTCCTCCCTCTCAGCAGCTCTCTCCTCCTTCCTCCCTCTCAGCAGCTCTCTCCTCCCTCCTCCCTCTCAGCAGCTCTCTCCTCCCTCTCAGCAGCTCCCTCCAAGCAGCTCTCTCCTCCTCTCAGCAGCTCCCTCCTCCCTCTCAGCAGCTCTCTCCTCCCTCCTTCCTCTCAGCAGCTCTCTCCTCCTTCCTCCCTCTCAGCAGCTCTCTCCTCCTTCTCCCTCTGCTCTCAGTGCTGTGTGGCTTCACTTTGTGAAGCTACTGTTCTGTTCAGGATAGGAGGGAGAAAGCTACAGGTCTGCCTCATCTGATCTAGACTTCATTTGTTTCTGTAAAAAGGAATCCCTGCTGCGCTGTGAGAGATCCTGTGTTTATCTGATCTCTTGGTTTTGCTGCAAATAGAGTAGAAAGGAGGATGCAGTCCCCCACCGATCTCCTGTGCAGTGATGTGACATGCATATTTCATCCTATGTAGAGTGGACAGCAGAGAACTAAGTGATCACTCACTGTGAGGAATTAGAACATTATAGCAGTTACATATAGATGTTTGACCTGACAGTTTTCCTTTAAAATGTAGTTATTTTTATTGTCTATTTTGAAATAAAAATTTAAGGACACATTTACTATATCTTCATTTTGCATTAGTATTTGTAAGCCAAAAGGAGGAGTGGGACCTAAAGAAAGTGTACATTGGTACATTTGCTCTCATTACCTATTTTGTACCGAGTCATATATTTTTGCTTAAATATAATTTTTCAGCAGGTTTTTGCTATGTAGGTTTATGACAGAATGCTGTAAGGAGTACAAAGCAAAGAACATCTGTGCTTCCCTTATTAGTATGTGTGCTATTGTTTACTAAATGTTAAAGGACAACTTTGTTATGACAGTCTGGCATGCCCCCCTCTGTGACTGACACCTCACTGTCAATGCACAACCTCTGTAGAGAGTCTGTATACAGAGCCTAAAATAAATGAAAGTAAATGCTGTAGTGCATATAAATAAATATGGCATTGGTGACATTATTTTGATAAAAATAATGCGCAAGCCATCCCACCGCAACAAGGTGACACCTTCGGGACCAGCCCTAACTAGCAATATTAAAACTTTACCATATGTCCGTGACGTGTACCTGGCAAAGAATTAGTAGGTCCTGAGTCCCAACAGAGAACACCAGCAATGGGAAACTATACAAACACAAATAATGTCCAGCTCATAAGGCAGGCCACACCTCAGATTGCAATGACATAATGAAACAAAACCAGAACTGGAACTCAAATGTAACCATGCAGTAGGTGCATGTTCATATCGGCAACTGCTTCGGTCAATTTTATGTCCCACCACACAGAGGTGATATAAATGTCAGCTTCATGGTCTACTATAATAAGGATTACAAAAAGAAGAAGGATTTAGGTGGGCCACTGACATGTACAGTATAAGCCCAGATGGCAGGGGGCTCTCAAACTTCATGTAAGTGCTCCAGTGAATTTTATGCTCTGCCACTGTCAGGTGGCTCAACTATGAGTTTCATGGAGTTCTACCAAAAGAATTATTCAGCTGGGTCAGTGACATGTATAGGCCCAGTGGGCAAGGGGCCCTCAAACTTCATGCAACCGCTCCAGTCAATTTTATGCCCCAACACACTCAGGTGGCACAGGTATCAACTTTGTGGAAGCCTTCCTCATTCTGCCTTTATCTGCACGAACACGTCTGTGCTCAGAATCCGCCACAAATCTCTTCACAGTACGATGATCACGATTACGTTTTTGTGCAATATCAAAAGTTTTCATCCCTTGACCAAGGCATTGCACTATTTGTTGCTTTTCGGCAGCAGAGAGATCCTTTTTCTTTCCCATGTTACTTGAAAACTGTGGCCTGCTCAATATTATGGAACATCCCGTTTTCCTTTTATTGGGCTCACCTGCCAAACTAATTATCACAGGGATCTGAGATTGATTTCACTGATCCAAAGAACCCTGGAACACAATACCATCAATGGGTTTCATAAAAAAAACAAAAACCCTAGGACACTTAAAGGGAACCTGTCACCTGGATCTAAGCCCCTACACTATCACTACCTGTCCCTACACCTTCCTAGCTGCTCCCTATCTATCGGCCCGCTTCAATAAGCGCATTGCGCATGCGCAGAGCCGGGCCAATCACATGATCGGCCCATAATGCTCTGGGGGAGGTCACATGAGTGGCCCGTAATGCACCACACCGGAAGTGACGTGGCGGCCGGTGCTTGATAGTACTACAGAGGGCGGGAGATTCCAAATTAAAAAGGAGGCTTGCAAGAAAGAATAACGCTGCACCATCGAGGAGGGCACAATTGAGCCTGAGGCCGCTTTTCCAGTCATCAAGCCTCAGGGACTCCTGTAGGTTATAACTTATTTTTCTGCAGCTTTATAGGGCAGATTTAGCTCAGAGGGGATAGATAGGGAGCAGCTAGGAAGGTGCACAGGTAGTGATAGTGTAGGGGCTTAGATCCAGGTGACAGGTTCCCTTTAAAACCAATTTGCATAATAATTTGGAACATGGCTTATTGAAGCTGTGGCGCCCCACCAGTAAGTCGCCACCAGAGGTACTGCATTCCCATGGGTAGGGAGTGTAGTGCCCCTGTTCTCCAGGTTCTGTGAAAGTGTGGCTGAACCCAAAAGAAACACAAACAGTTCCCAAGCATGTAGGCTCTGGGACAATCAGAGGACCCTGAGGGTGGGCCTAGGTCACAAAAGGGTGAAAGGAAAGTGTTAGACAGGAGAGTAGGAAGAGTATGTGGTGGAGGAAGGAGCAACAGGAGGGTATAGAGTTGGTGCAGTGTCAGCTCCTGGGGCTTGGAGCACGACCACGCTCGCCCCGGGAGGGAGAGACCAGAAGGGTGGAGGAGAGAAGAGCCTTAGGGATGCAGAAGAGACACCGATCCCCCGTACGGTAGAATCTGAGAACACAGAGGGGCTGGTGGATGACACAGAGACCCAGCCCTGAACACTGTGCGGATACTGCACGCCCAAGCTGTTGAACGGGAGGCCTCAGACTTCTAATGGGAGCTGTGGCTGAACACCCGACACAACTTGGTGAAGGTGGGTGAACAAGGGAGCAGTGCCCCGGAGAGGAACCTAATTGCACCTGGGACACAAATGCACCTGTAGCCATCGGTACTTGAGCTCTGTGCTGCGGACAGTGTTGAGAGCCTGAGGGGCAGAGCAACGACTTGCTCGCCTCAGAAGAGAACTACCCCTTATAGCACTGATAGAGAGAACGTAGACCCACCAGAGACATAACACCCAGTAAGAGAGAGAGGGCACCAACGAGGCTCAGTAACACCAACCGTCCTGAAGACAATGCTGAATCGGAGCCTGGCAGGACTTACCCGGCAGCCATGTTGAAACATCAAGTAAAAGTAACGGAACTGAAGCTGTGGTGTGTGTTTGACTTTCTAGAGCGGCAACCACCGGCCGCAGAGGCCGCATGAAACACCAGGGTACTGACGTTACACTGAACAGCTGCCAAGGTACGGACTGACTCCTCCATCCCGCTGCCCTGGGGACCGCACTCAGCCTGCGGGGACCGAAACTATCCAAGCTGCCGGTAACTGCCCCTAGAGGTTCTGAAGCAGCGGCGGCCACCCTGGCCGCATTCCGCAGGCGGCATTACGATTGCCCCCTTATACCATCAGACTTTCCCTGACATCATTCCCTGTTTATTTTAAATGACACCACCAGGGTCACGGGACCAGGTCTTGGCAGAGTTGAAGAAGAACAATGAGTAACCGCCCAGTTCCAGAGTCTTCTGGAGATAGAGCGAGAGAGCGAGAAATTTGCACAATCCAGAACAGAAAAAGGGCTGGGAGGAGCTCTGAATGTCTTCTGAGCATGCTCAGAAGTAAAATGCAGATCTGGGAAATTTTCCTGTTTTTTCCCGGATCTGACTACATAGACCCCCATGTTACCTGCCTCGGACCGGACTGAATTCCTATTTGTTTGATTTTGTCTGGGACGCCCAAAATCTGTGAGGTCTCCAATTTTTGGGACAGTAAAAAACAGAACAAAAATGAATTCGGGACTGAATTCACTAAAACAGATAGCCATTTATGACACATCCGGCACCATAGAGATACATGAGATGAAAAAAGACCATCCGGGTCTGTACTTTTCAAAATGGACAGAGCAGCATGGCAAAAAACGTGGTGTGAAGCCAGCCTTACTCTGCTGTAAAGGATTATAAAGCTATCAGCATAAAGTTACATAGATGAAGCGGGTTGGAATTGAATTTGCCTATGTATTAAATAATATGTTTGGGTGCATAGCTACCAGAAAATAGCCTAACGCGTTTCGCCAGGACTTTTCAAAGGGTATCCAACAGAAAAGGCTGCCATTTGATGAGCAGATTTTATATTTTGATAGATCGGGCATTTCTGAATACGGAGATACCAAATCTGTGTATTTATATAATTTTTTTAATAGTTTTTTTTTTCAATAGGGTAAAACAACATTTTTTTTATTTTCTCTTTACTTTACACTGGCCACTAGAGGGCCTCAGCTCTGTACAGTCCAATCACTTGTCCTATGTACTGATGAGCTGCAGCCTTTCAATACATAGGACAAACGATCACAGTCTATAGATGCTGGCCCTCCCCAAGCATCCACAGGAAGTGATCCCAGAGAGCTTCTGGGGTCACTACAGGACCCTGGGGACCCTGGGGTCTGCAGGTGACAGGTTGTGATCCCATGATCGCTTTGCGGTGAACAATGTGATCCCTGCTGCGGGGCTTTGGATCGTGTTCTCCATGAATGAATGCGTGATGCAAAGGGTTACAAGCACTGACCGGATCGCGGATCTGATAGGGGTTGTTAGATACACATCTCAGCTGATGACAGAGAATGATGCGAGCACACAGCATCAAAGTGTGGGAGGCAACCTATGACGTACAAGTAGTCATCTACGTCATAGGTCATTAAGGGGTTAACACCAAGGATATGGTACTTTTTCATCTACCTATTATGAAGGCTATTTGACCGGTCCAATGTGCTAGTTAGTATCAGCCAGGTAATTGGACTAAGCTGAATCACAGATAGCATGGTGCAAAGATACAAGAGACCGCAACCCATAGTGAAGCTCTCAAGGCCCGCATCTATCTGGATTGAGTCTTCTGTGGAGTCTGCTGATTAAATAAAATTGCTAACAAACAGATTCCTGGATTGAGAATGAAATATGGTTGTTTAAAATGTTATAGTTCTGTGAATTTAATTTTTAATTAGCCTAGCAGTGCAGCTGAGACAGGTTACACTGGGATCGCATAGAGCTAATTAGTTGGAGTAGTGTTAGGATTGTGAACCAGGAGAAAGCTCACACATCCCGGCTTCTCTGTAGGAACTAGACCGGTTTAGGTCTCGACATATTTAGGGGAGGTAATGGCATTGATAGCCCAAGGGAAGACACCCTCTCACTGGGACCAGGGCTATGTGGGCATTCTCCTGGTAGGGAAAGAGAAAAACAGATTTCTTAGTGTGTAAGAGTTGACGGGGTTAAGTTTACTCTTTAGTCCATTTTCTGTTATACTTCAGAAGTTTAATTTTCTCTTTCTCCCAATATAATCAGGGGCGACTTTATCATAATAAATCTTGTTATTATTGTACCACTGGTTTGGGATGTCGTTTTCATGTCAGTGTTACCACTGTATTGAAACAGGTACAGATCCCCGCCATTGCTGGGGGTCTTAGGCCGGTTTCACATTGGCGTTCGGCGCCGCAACATATGGAGCCAACCGAATGCAAGCGGCGCCGCATGCGTGGAGCATCCCTATGGTTACCATGGGGACACATTGTGCCTGCATCTGCCTGTGTACGCTTGCGGTTGTGGTCGTGTGTGTACAAACCACGGTCTCCCGGATGCACAAAACATACATCGTGTTGCATTTTCTGTGCGTCCAAAAGAGCTTCTTTTGTATATAGAAGCGTCTGTGAGTGCATAATTCATGCATGTAATCCTATAGGGACGTATTGCCATCCGCTGGACAAGCAAGCGAACGCATGCGTTCCCATAGAAACATGCATGGAAATTCATCTCTCCTCCTCCTCGCTTCCTCTCCTTCTCTCATCTTCTCCTCCTCTCCTCCTCTCCTCCTCTCCTGCTCCTCTGCTCCTCCTCTCCTCCACCTCTCATCCTGTTCTCCTCTCCTCCTCTTTTCCTCTCCTTCACTCCTCCTGTAGTCATCTTGTCCTCTTATCCTCTCCTTCTTCTCTCCTCCTTCTCTACTGCTCCTCTCCTCCTCCTCTCATCCTCCTCTTCTCCTCTCCTCCTCCTCTCCTCCTCCACTCCTCCTCTCAGCATCCTCTCATCCTCCTCTCCTGATGGCTCTTACTCTGCCCGGACCGGCAGTCAATGCATTTTACTATGAACATTTTGATGTGAATGCAAGCAGACAATCAGCGCTATGTTCACTTCAAAATATCTGCTTTCGGCGCTGCGGCTGCGTATGCAATCCATATGCTGCGACGCCAAACGCCAATGTGAAACTGGCCGTAACACATGCTCCAGGCCTTGGTTTTGCCTTCAGAGTAGACACAGCGCGCATGCGCAGCGATGTCAGGTAACCAGTGAACCTGGAAGCAAAGGTCTGGAGTGAAGAATGTCAAAGAGAATGTGCATGACAGAGAAAGGGTAAAAGAAGATGGGACAATGACGGGACTCCAAGCTGTGGGAATTGTAGGCTTGTGAGTGGTGGGATGTGCATTTTTTATTTTTATTTTTTTTTCCCTATTTTGTTCATTATGTTTTGTGGTCTGGAGAGATCCCAGAACATAGTAAGGAACATTCAAATTGCAGATAATAATTTTGCTACAAATGGAATTTAATGCTGAGCTCCTGAGCTGTAAAATAGGAATATTTAGATTTAGAACTTCTCCCTATTCCTCCAAAGAAGCCATATTGTAAACCAGAAGATTGGTTGAGCAACCTAAGAAGAGAAAGCTGCCTGACACCCTCAGTGGACTCACCATACCTGAGTCATTTCTTCAGTCCCCGGTGAAGGGCAGCTTTAATTACAGTGATTCCACATCCTTCATGTTCTTTGTCTTCTTTGCATTATCTTCTTATTTGCACTGATTGTATTTTATTCCTTGTACCAGATGCCGAGATCTCTTTGTAATGAGCCGTGTCCTCTAGGATACAGAAAAGCTCCTAATGAAAGGTATCACATCTGCTGCTATGACTGTGCGCCATGTTCAGAGGGTGAAGTGTCTAATATCACAGGTAAATATACTGTATACTAAACATCGTATGGGCTAAATTGACCCCTTAGTTGAAAAATGGCTTCAACGATCCCATGAGCAATATCTGAACGCTCTGTCCAGAAAGTGCAGTGCTGAGAACAACTAAGATCCCGTGCAGAACCCTCAAACTCCCAGCATGCCTATGGTAGACGACCCTAGAATGAGGAAGGACAATTACCACCCACAGGGTGGAGAAGGTAGTTTTTTGTGTACTACGAGGCTGTGCGTGAAATAAATATTAAACACGTCATTAATTTTGTAATTACATTTTTAAAGGTGCTATTGACATGAATTTCTTACCAGATGTCGATAACAATTCATCCAATCCACACATGCAAAGAAATCAAAGCATAGATGTCCATACATGAAGTTATACGTAGAAATGATTGAACCTCTTGATATTCGGTTTTGGCTCTGTTCGCCTAACGGGCATATGTTTGCCGAATTGCTCGGTGAACAGTTCGCCGAACCTCATTCAAATCAAAGGGAGGCAAAATCAAGGGCATAGACAACACATTCAAAAGGGGCCCAAAAGCTGCCAAACACATCTCAAAATGGTTTCCAGTGGAGAATTGACACGACACCTACAACTTCCTCCAGAGACTGGCTCCTTCCAAAGTGGACAGCATGGAATGAGATTCTATAACCGACGTCAGACGGTAATACACGTGACTAGCTATAGTAGAGAGGGATGGTCACAAAAAGCTGCATCTGAGATTTAAGGCAAAGAACCACAAAGAACGAGACCTTAACTTCTGCAGTGCTAAAAGAATGTAGATACATTTAAACATACGTTGTAGATCTTCTCGTCGCCAGGTCTTTCCTCCAGATAGGGACACACTTGTGAAATTAAGGCAGCATGTTCTCTAAAATACTGCCTTTACTACATGCCACGCCAGAGAGGCCGTGAAAAAAAGGGTGGTGATTAAGGGGCTCAGGAATTGGTGTAGGAAGGAGGGTTTTGGATATCTGGAGAAATGGACCAACTGGACTGGACTTCTCTTTGGCTACTGGCTCTACGCTAGGAATTGGCTGCCCTTCATTGGGTGGGGGGTGTAACTGTGCTGAGGGAAAGAATAGCTGGAAAGCTTTAGGAGTATTTAAACTATGGACAGAGGAAAGATAATTGCTGTACAGAAGGGAAGAGAGTATAGATACTGACCTGAGCCTAAGTAATGAAATTGAAGGTGGCTTGGGGTGAGGGGTTAGGACAGTCAGTGCAGGAAGAAGGACTAAAGGTAGAGAAATACATAAAGTGCATGTAATGTACACTAATGCCAGAAACATCAACAGCAAGATAAAGGAATAAGAATGAATATTGGAGGACAAAATGACTTATATGGGGATATCAGAGACATGGCTCGACGAGAGCTAAGACTGGGCTGATAATTTAGTCTGTCAAGGAATGACTGCACCTGAGCAGGGGGAGTGTGTTTAATGGTAAAGTCATCCCTAAACCCATCCAGCATGATTATATAGAAATAAGAAACATAGATCATTATTAGCCTTAAAATGGATTTTTTTCAAGGCTTGTCACAGTAAGATTATGTACCCTCTGACAGTGACACCATCAGCTTAAGGCTGGGGTCAAACTACCTATAACTCGGGGGAGAATTGCATCACATTGTCGGGACTGGCCGATGGCCACCCTGATCTGACCAGTCCGGCTGCATAGAAATATATTCACCTGGCACACTCAGTACCAGAGAGCCAGCAGACGGTCCAGGCAGTGCGATGCTATCCTCTCACGAGTCATACGGTAATGTAACTCCAACCTGTCAGTATTCTGCACAACTGACCTTCTCTGTTACCATTACATTCCATGTTACTCCATCATTGACACCTGTTTATGTTGTACCTGTGAGTCCATTAACCACTGGAACCCTCATAGGTTAAGGAAGATGCTACAAAACAACAATGTCTTGCAGTTCATTTAGAGGGAAAAATAGTCAGCCTCTATACTCACAAGATCTGATAGAGATGGGATAGGCTATTCTACTGCCAAGCTGTGATTCTGGTTTGGTGAGCAAGAGTATGGGGGACAATAACAGGAGTTCTAGCACTCTGAGCCTAGGGAAATCTCGAGGTGGGAATCTGGTGATGCAGAATTGTGAAGAGTGGGACATGATCTCATGACATCTCCCTCATAGAGAAAGATTTCAACTCAATTTGGGATGAAGATGCTAATAATATGGATTTGGTGGTAGATAAGAGCTGGATGTCATCAGGGGAGCGAAGTGTTGCACTTGACGATACCCGCCACAGATCTGCTTGACCAGCTGTCAGGTCTGGCGCAGGAGCTTCAAACAGGTAGTTGATGGTGAAGGAATCTCAACTCTACCTGAAAGGTCTATCGGCAGTGGTGGTGTGTAGTATATGAGGCATCTTGTGTGAGTAAGTTCTTAGGCTCATCACACTTGATTCAAAGTCAATCTGCAAGTTCCACAAGAAGAAAGCTCACCTTTGATTATTGTCCTCGTCTCCCTTCTCGGTACCCTTGTCTTTGTGTCGCGAGGTCCAGTCTGTGTCATCATCAATATTATCATTATCATCATTTATATTTAGATCAATTATGGTAATGACACTCTGATCTGAGTTTGATCAGTGTGTGATCCATATATCTCAGCTGTGGATTAAATAGTAATAAAATATTCTATCTTCCCCATTGTGTCGGTGAGGGATTTTTTTGACGGACCCGTTGACTTGCATGACTGAATGTGTTCTGACAATCAGATGCAACTCAGAAACGCTGCAATTTTTTACTCAGACCAAAATTAATACCAGGTTTGTGCACAGCTCCATAGATTAACTATGGCCGAGTATGATCCCAACTTCTGTCGGATCGTACTCAGACTAAATATGTGGTCATGTGCACGAGTCCTTAGCACATTTCACTAAATTAACGTTAATTACACACATACAAGGGCTAAAATCTCTTCACATTTCAGTTTTTTTTTCATATATTACAGACAGTGACATCTGCCATAAATGTCCTAGAGAAGAGTGGCCTGGTGAGAAGAGGGTGGAATGTATTCCCAAACACTACGAGTTTCTGTCTTTTGAGAAGGACATTCTGGCTCATGTTTTCTCAGCTCTTGCTTTACTTCTTTCTGCTGTAACATTGTTCATATTAAGAAGTTTCCTGTATAACTGGGACACTCCAATTGTAAAAGCCAATAACCGGACTGTGAGCGTCATCCTCCTGGTCTCCATCTTGCTGAGCTTCCTCTGTGTCTTCTTCTTCCTTGGTCATCCGGTGTACATCACCTGCTTACTAAGACAAATATCATTTGGTATCTTATTTTCCATTGGTGTCTCCTGTGTCCTGGCCAAGACTATCACTGTCTGCATTGTCTTCAAAGCCACCAAACCTGGAAGTTTCTGGGTGAAGATGGTTTCTCTCAAAGTCTCGAATACTGTGGTGTTGGTGTGTTCTTCTGTACAAGTTCTCATCTGTCTTACTTGGCTTTTGGTGTCACCTCCTTATGTAGAGTTTGATTATCACTCTTACCTTGGGAAGATCATCATTCAGTGTAATGAAGGCTCAGATCTCTGGTTCTACTCCATGTTGGGTTATCTGGGGCTCCTGGCCGCTGTGAGCTTTGTTCTGGCTTTCATGGTGAGGACATTACCGGACAGTTTCAATGAGGCCAAGTACATCACCTTCAGCATGCTGGTGTTCATCAGTGTCTGGATCTCCATGATCCCGGCTTATCTGAGCACCAGAGGGAAGAACATGGTGGCCGTGGAGATATTCTCTATATTGACCTCATGTGCGGGTGTTCTTGGTTGTATCTTTATTCCGAAAATGTACATTCTGTTCTTTAAGCCTGATTTAAACTCTAGAAAAACAGTTTTAAACACAAACAAGATGTAGAAGGTTTTGTGAGAACGTATAGTATATTGAGATTTAGTCTTATTTATTTTCATAATTGAAGCAAAGTATAATCCTTACAACTGTGACCGCTTCATTGTAAACCTAGTGCATTTAAATACAGTTTCCAAGACATTAGTTTGGTTCATCCTTGTTTCTTATGTGAGTGTAATACTTTTACACAACGATAATGAAGAGTGTGGAATTCCGTTCTCTAAGTGCAGAGTCTGTTTTTTACCTCTGTTCAGATACAGGATCATCTCAATGAATTAGAATATCATCAAAAACTTCTTTTATTTCAGTAATTCAATACATAAAGAGACACACATCTATTATATACAGCCATTACAAACAGAGGGATCTATATCATGTGTTTATTGTGTTTAATTATGTTAATGTTGATGATTATGGCTTACAGCCAATGAAAACCCAAAGGTCATCATTATCTCAGAAAATGAAAGTAGGGAGGATGAAGGGTTGAAAACCACGAGACATCAAAGTGTGAATATAATATTGATTTATTAGTCAACGCGTTTCAGGGCAATATTGTAATTCATTGAGAGAGACTAGTACATAATCAATGGGATTTACTCACTTCCTTCCTATAACAAATATGGTGTCCTTCCTCTCTACACTCTGTCCTTAATAAAGAGTAAGATGCTTTTATATTCCACTTTTTTATCATTTTTGTATAATGTCTATTTGCTCTCAATTAACACAGATGTCCCTTTCATAAACTTTCATGAGTAAAACATCATGCAGAAATGTGACACTTAACAAAACTAAAGGCTATTGAACTTGAGTCTATAGTGTGCCGTGTCCTGATGTCACCCCTCTGATGGAACTTGAGGTCTGGAGATCTCAGCATTTAGTCGATCACAGGCCTTATGTAGAGCTCACTTGACTTATCTTGTTGATGTACTTTCCCTTCTTTGCTGATAAGGTAAAAGACCCATTTCCTGTTGGAAAAGTATTCAATTAGCCTTCAATTCTGCTGCAGCTTGTGATTATCTCTTCCTTCTGCTATATTTACTCATCCCTAGCTTCACTCGATGCCAGATATATAAATTCTATTCTGACCACAGTGGAGAAGCTTTTTTCTAGAGATGTTCCTTCCTATAACAGTAGCGTAACTTCTAAAAGATATTGGAGCCCTTTCATACCTGTTGTCTTGCTTGGGGTTACTGTGTCTTTTCTTGCTCATCTTTACTTTTAATCTCTTGGGGAGGAGGGGGTATATTTATCTGACTTGTATCCAAGAGTTTAGCAAAGTACGAGACCCGGGCATCCCCACCCTTAGGGGTAACCTTGGGGAAAGGGATGGTCCTAGGGGCGCCTAGCTTGAGGGACAGCTCAGGATCACACTGTTCCTGCTACCTAACCGTCATTGACATGACAACCAGTTGTTGAATTTCACTTTTTGCATTGAGATATTACGCCGTATAGAGATATCTTTTAGAAAACAATAGTAAATTAATTATGGAGATTCCATGCCAATTATGAATGATAGAAAAAGTCACCAACACCCTGTATATATTAAAACATAACCTTTTTCATTTTACATAGTAAATATCTTGTGGAAAAGTACAAAAAAAATCTTGTTACAACATACAAAATATTCATAAACCGGTTTAGAAACCATACAGACTGAATTTTGCCAAGTTGACATTTTAGGCTCATATTTAGGGTATGTATGCACTGGTGAACTCTGGAAAGTACAAAAAGGCGGGTGGGGATAGATATTGAGATGAACCGATATATCATTGTAACATCAGAATTCATAAGTAAATGTGATCACAGGGTTCATGTTAAAAAATGTCCTACAACTAACAAAAATGCCTATACACTGAGTACACAAGCAATCCTAGGGGATCCACACCACCGTCAGACATCCAAATAGTGGCAATCTATAGCATGCCGCTCCTCCTTGAGCAAAAAAATAACTGGTCGATACAGGAGCAGATCACAACTAGGGTTGCTATAATGAGCATAGCAGATATGGCAGGAATACAAAGGGCTACACAGTTCCTCTTAATGCTTACCCATTATAAAAAGCTCTCACTATCTAGTCCCGTGTTTGAGACTCTTAAACGAGGCTCCACAGACTCTATTTGCATACCCATTATAAAAAGGAAAATGAAAGTGCTTTCAGAGAGGGGGTTCTAACATGTTTCGCTTGAGGCTTCTTCAGGGGACTGCAGGGAAAGTTCACCGGTGAGGTTTACACAGTTTGCCAGACATTAGATGGAATCAACTCTAATGGACGACACCATACTATGCATGTGCATACTCCACACACCGCTTGTGGCCCTCCCCGGTGAGTCCGGGGAACACCATGACCTTACATATGCCAGTCTAGAAGCCTTTTAGCAGTGTGTATAGATGTGCATCTCAGCATGCATGTGTAAAGTGTCGGCCATCTTTAGAGATGGCAACAGATACTAGAAGCAGTAGCACTAGGTACAGAGACGAATAGTCTATAGAATATTTCAGTGGCAACAAAGCTCGTACAGAGTCAGGTCTTTTTTGTAGTAACATATGGAAGTGAAACCTGAATGATAAAAGAACAAGACAGAAGAAGAATCAACACCTTGATAGTGTGGAGCTGGAGAAGGATATTATCAACACCATGGATGACAAGAAGAACAAACACATCAATACTGGAACAAGTAAGGACATGTCACTGGAAGAGAGGGTCACCAAGCTACAACTTGTCTACTTAGGACATATCATGCAAAGAGGAAAATCCCTAAAAAAGACATAATGGTACAAAAAATAGAAGATTAAAGGTAAAGAGAAAGCAACCTGGAACAGCAACGTGATAGCTTGATACTGTCAAGATAACGGGAAAGTAGACCCTGATGCACCTATCTAGGCTTGGAGAAGACCCTGGTAGACCTATCTAGGCTTGAAGAAGACCCTGGCGGACATAAGCAGGCTTGGAGAAGACCGTGCTGGACCTATCTAGACTTGGGAAAAAGACCGTAGAAAACTTATCTAGGCTTGGAGAAGACCCTGGTGGACCTATCTAGGCTTGGCGAAGACCCTGGTGGACCTATCTAGGATTGAAGAAGACCCTGGTAGACCTATCTAGGCTTGGCGAAAACTCTGGTAGACCTATCTAGGCTCATGCAAGATCGATCGTCCTACAGAGCGTTTATCCATCAAGTCGCCATGGCTCAAAATTGAGCTGAAGGCAATAAATAAAGTAAACATAGTTTTATCTCCATATCTAGCTCGTTACTGAACTTTCAAGAGCACACCAGTGCATATATACCCTAAATACTGACTCATTGCCAGTAATTTCCACTGTGTTCTTCCTAAACCTGTTTATCAATATTTTGTATGGGACATGAATTTTTTATACATTTCCACCCTGATTTTTGCTATGTAATATGAATAAAGTTTATGTTTTACTATATACAGGTTGTTAGTAACGTTTTAAATAGAATCTCCATATTTAATTTATTATTTTGTCTGGGGCATCAAGAGTTGAAACCAGTTTACATACATTATATGAATGGACACATCTGCAGGTTTTTCTCACTATCTGACAAGAAATAGAATAAAGGATTATCATAATTATTAATATCTGACAAATGCCAGAATAATGAGAGACAGAGAATTGTTTTAACGCATTTTTATTAGTTTCTTTAAAGTCACAAGTTTACATACACTAAGATTACAATCAAATTAGGTGAAGATTCGGCAGAAAAGACGTCCAAATGAG
>JARQOC010000003.1:9845098-9872719 GCA_033576535.1 Allobates femoralis | reverse complement strand
TCTGCTCCGCTACACATACAAATTATTACATTTTTATTATTTTTAAATATGTGTAAAATAAAATGACTTCTGCATGAGGTTCACATTTTATTTTTGGTGGATGATTCACTTCTGAATTTATCATTGAGTAAACTGTTGTTGTAATGTTGCTTTCTGTAGCGGTGTAAGGTAACCCTTGCTGATTTTGCAAGTTTTGGCCACTGACAAAGTCATGAAAAGTCTAAACTTTTAAGGGTCGGGTAATTCTGCCAGTGAGAGATAGAAGATCAAAAATAAAACCCAGAAAATCACTTTGTCTAATCTATATAAATGTATTTGCATTTTGCAGAGAGAAATAAGTATTTGATTTCTCTAACAAACAAGACTTAGGCTGGGGTCACACTTGCAGATTTTACATGCATTTTTGAGACCTGCGTTTTCTGGAAACTCATGCAAAAACACATCCATAGGCCCCCATGCAAATAACACATTACCCAATAGCAAAAACACGTCTGAATGTAACATGCGTTTTTGGGGCACAGGGAAACGCTACGTTTGCTATGGACATCAGCACTATGGAGTGGAAGCGCTTGTAGTTGAAAAACAGCGAAGCACCGTGGGGGGGCTTTCGAATGCGTATATGCTTTCAATCAACTGCCCCTACGCAATTCGGAAACTGAGCCAATTCGTGGAACTGGTGAGCATTATCATGCCAAATATGCTCTGTGGGTGGCGGCATCACAATAGGCTTCAGTTTTGCCCACAAAATCTCACATGTCTCGGGAACTATTCCACCAGTGGTTGACCTGCCAATTTGGAATTGGTAATGTAATGAGGCATAGCTCTCACCAGTGGCCAGGTACCTGGAATAACAAAAAACACAAAAAAAATTAGGTACACACACACATATCACCAGGTGCTGCATGCAAAAGGTTGCATTGGACCAGATGGACACAAGGACAGAACTACTAATACAGTTTACCAAACACTCACCATATGACGACGGCAAATGATTCACCATGGTGATTTGCAACTGTACACAACAAGATGAATACAACAGGTAACACTACACAGGATGACGGCAGCCTGCATGTAGGGATAACGAGGCCACAACCAACACCCAGAGGTTAAGGCCTAACAACCACACAGCAGACATGATGTGTTCCCGATACATGAAGTGTGACCCTGCCAAACATAATGTGCCATGGCTGTGTGCATGGAACCCACAGCACATTATCACATCCCCACTCGAAATAGGAGCAGACTACCCAGTCAACACCTTAAAACATATATGTATGATGTGGGGACATGACATCCCCCAATAGCCCAGCAACACATACATGTGAAGTTCTATGTGTATGGGGGGAATAGGTGAGGTACATGTACCAGTCTACCCACATCTGCTGTCCATATAGACTTATTTTGTAAAGTGTGAAATGTTCTTGATCTTTGTTCTGCTGCTGTAATACTGTAATTTCCTCTGGGATCAATAAAGTTTATCTTATCTTATCTTATCTTATACCTCAGTGTGACAACGAGGCACTGAGCAGGTGAGATGGCCTTCCGGCAACGGGTGTCCTGGCGACTCAGCTCTCCATTCACGAGGTCCAGGAGGGCATAAAAGGTGGGGATTGACATCCTCAGATTGCGCTGGAACTTGTGAGGGAAGCTCCGTAGCTGGTTGTAGAGAACATGGAATGCTCCATGCTGAGGTCGCAACAGATTGACCTCATGGACCCACAATCGAGTGTCAAGAGTCAGAGGACTTAAAAACCACCTATTTGGCACCCTTAAAATTGCATGTGAAATCGCATGTGTTTTTTTAAGCCACTTAAAAAGCGCATGCCAAGTGTGACCCTAGCCATAGTACTTGGTGGTAAACCTTTGTTGGAAGCACAGCAGTCAGATGTTTCCTGTAGTTGATGATGAGGTTTGATGTCAGGAGGAATTTTGCTCCACTCATCTTTGCAGATCATCTCTAAATCATTAAGATTTGAGGCTGTCGCTTGGCAACTCGGAACTTCAATTCCCTATATAAGTTTTCTATGGGATTAAGGTCTGCAGACTGGCTAGGCCACTCCATCATCTTGTTGTGCTTCTCTTTTGAGCCTCGCCTCAGTTGCCTTGGCTGTATGTTTTTGGTCATTGTGGTGCTGGAAGACACAGCCACTACCCATTTTTAATGTCTTGGTGGAGGGAAGGAGGTTGTCACTCAGGATTTTACGGTACATGGCTCCGTCCATTGTCCCATTGATGTGGTGAAGTAGTCCTGTGCCCTTAGCATACATGATGAAGGCTTTGGCTAGCCAAAATGTGTTGTCCATTTTTTAACTCCAATATAACAATAAACTTACCGTATGTTCCGAGGTAAAACCTTCCTTGAGATCCTCTTCATCCTCCAGAAGCGCCGAAATGGAATTATCCTATTCATTCCAATATCTACATGTGAGCTTCTGGATGGGATTCACATTGCTTCCCGAAAAATTGTGTGCACCAGACTTTAGGATCAGTAAAAGAGCCAATCCACTACACAGTTCATAAAATGAACATAGAAGAAATATACATGGTGGGTGTAAAATCTATGCGCTATAAATTTGTGTGAATATTCATCTACATTCAGATTTAGCACCCCACTGTCTTTTCTTTTTTTCTTTTACTTCTGTAAACAATACTTAATACTTGGTGGCAAAACCCTTGTTGGCAGCACAGCAGTCAGATGTTTCTTGTAGTTGATGATGAGGTTTGCGCACATATCAGGAGGAAATTTGGTCCACTCCTCTTTACAGGTCATCTCTAAATGATTAAGATTTTGAGGCTGTTGCTGGGCAACTCGGAACTTCAGTTCTTCCATAAGTTGTTTATAGGATTAACGTTTCGAGAGCGGCGAGGTGACTCCATCACCTTAATGTGCTTCTTTTTGAGCAACACCTTTGTTGCCATGGCTGTATGCTTTGGGTCATTGTCTTGCTGGAAGACCCAGCCACAACCCATTTTTAATGTCCTGGCAGAGGGATGGAGGTTGTCACTCAGGATTTTACGGTACATGGCTCCATCCATTGCTCCATTGATGTGGTGAAGTAGTCCAGTGCCCTTAGCAGAGAAACACCCCAAAACATAATGTTTCCCCAACCATGCTTGACTGTGGGGATGTTGTTCTTTGAGTCATAGGCTGCATTTATCTTGCTCCAAACATGTCAAGTTGAGTTAATGCCAAAGATCTTATTTTTAGTCTCATCTGATCACAGCACCTTTTGCCAATCGCTCTCACAATCACCAAGGTGTTCATTGACAAACTTCAGATGGGGGCACATGTGCCTTCTTGAGCAGTGAGACTTTGCAGACACTGCAGGATTTTAATTCATTATGACATAATGTCTTATCAATAAGTGAAAAAATAGAGATCCAGCGTCCAAAGAAAATTTCATAAGAAAGGTCCAATCTTTATTAACGTTAAAACAAATCAACTTCTGTATCAAGAAAACCACAGGGGCAGAGGTGCCCAATCTGATGCATTTCAGCAGGAAAGCCTTAATTGACCATCCAAGACTAAGGTTTTACCCACAGAAATGCATCAGATTGAGCATCTCTGCTACTGTGATTTCCTTGCTAAAGAAATGGCTTTGTTGTAACATTGTTAATAAAGACTGAACCTTTTTAATGAAATTTTCTCTGGATGCTGGAGTTCTCTTTCTTCATTTTTGGATTTCCCCTGCTATAACTATGACAGTATCCATGCAGTGGCTGTGATCTCCATGTGAATTTTCCTAACAGTGAGTGCATGGCAGGATGGTGTGGTCAGTTACTGACTTTTCGGCTGAACAGGCTTAGACTGGCAAATGAAGTGACTCGCCCAGGGCAGGGTAATCAGGGCTCGGGCTCGGTTACGGTCTGGGATGTCACGGGTGGCTGCCCGAGGCTGTAGCCCTGGGGGTCAGTGAAAAAAAGGGGAATTTACAGGGATTATTTACAATTTGTCTTCGTGACGCCATCTGCTGGGTCTGGTGAGGGGTCACCAGCGCCGCTACAGTCCTCTGGAGGTCGGTGGAATTGCGCTGTGATGGAATAGTCCCCGCAGGCAGGACTGAGACCTCCAGGGCAGAGTGGTGAGGTTGGGCAGGATGCAGCAGAGTTGGGATGGTTGGGAGGATAGGAAGAGTCTATGGAGGAGCACGGTGAGGGAGCAGAAAGAAGGCAAACACACAGCAGAAGTCTCTTTACCTTTTACTGATGGTATTCAGGCAAATGGTCCCAAGCATTGACGGGTAGCTGGGCTGCACAGTGGGCTCCCACAGCGAGTGGGTATAAGGCCTCCTTTAGGGATGGGCGAGTCTACTCGCTAGGACTCGTTACTCGGCGAGTAGTAAGGGACTCGCAAGACTCGGTACTCTGCGAGTTTCCCAGTGATTACTCGCACAGTAACGAGTCCAATGCAAATCAATGGCAATCCTAGTTTTTTCAGAGACTCTGTCAGAGACTCTGACAAAACTAGGATTGCCATTGACTTGCATTGGACTCGTTACTGTGCAAGTAATCGCAGGGAAACTCGCACAGTAACGAGTCCAGCTGTCTTCTCTGTGTCGGGCTCTGCAGGCTGCCGCAGCTCCAGGGTCCAAGTGACCGCCTGCTCTCCCTGTGCACAGAGATGATGTAGCAGAGCTGAGATTGTTCTCAGTCTGCTCATTCCCTGACATCTATATCTATGCACAGGGATGTAGCAGAGAGGACATCGCGTTTTGGACTACGTCGGACGGAAGAGGATTTTTTTAATTAAAGATGGAGTCCCTAATGGCTTTTTTTTTTATTTCTAATAAAAATGTTTCTCTGTGTTGTGTTTTTTTAACCCTTTATTGGAGATTCTTAGTGGCCGGGTCAAACGTGGCCTGACATTAAGAATCTCGGGCTTAATACCAGCATGTATAACAATGCTGGTATTAACCCTTTATTACCCAGCTAGCCACCGCCACCAGGGCCGCTGGAAGAGCGGGGTTCAGCGCCAGAGGATGGCGCTTCAATGAACGCGCCATCTTCTGGGGCGGCTGCGGGCTGCAATTTGCAGCGGGGGGTGCCCAGAAAGCTTGGGCCTCCCTGCGCTGCGGATTCCAGCCCCCAGCTGCTTAGCTGTACCTGGCTAGACATAGAAATTGCGCGGAGCCCCACGCTTTTTTTTTATTATTTCATGAAATAATAAAAAAAAGGGCTCCCATATATTCTTGTGTCTGGCCAGGTACAAATAGGCACCTGGGGGTTGGGGGCAGCCCGTCGCTGCCTGCTGGATCCGGCTGGTTCCAGAAATACGGCGAAGCCCACGTCAAATTTTTTCCTGACAAATCCATAAAACAATGTAAATAAAAGGGACTGCATCTTTATTAACCCCTGGACCATGGGCGAGGGGTTAATAAAGATGCAGTCCCTTTTTTAGGATTGTTTTATTGATTTTTCAGAAAAAAAATGACGTGGGCTTCGCCGTATTTCTGGAACCAGCCGGATCCAGCAGGCAGCGACGAGCTGCCCCCAACCCCCAGGTGCCTATTTGTACCTGGCCGACACAAGAATATAGGGGAGCCCTTTTTTTTTATTATTTCATGAATTTCATGAAATAATAAAAAAAAAATACGTGGGGCTCCGTGCAATTTCTATGTCTAGCCAGGTACAGCTAAGCAGCTGGGGGTTGGAATCCGCAGCGCAGGGAGGCCCAAGCTTTCTGGGCACCCCCCGCTGCAAATTACAGCCCGCAGCTGCCCCAGAAGATGGCGCGTTCATTGAAGCGCCATCCTCTGGCGCTGAACCCGCTCTTCCAGCGGCCCTGGTGGTGGTGGCACGCTGGGTAATAAAGGGGTTAATACCAGCTTTGTTATACAAGCTGGTATTAAGCCCGAGATTTTTAATGTCAGGTCACGTTTGACCCGGCCATTAAGAATCTCCAATAAAGGGTTAAAAAAAACACCACACAGAGAAAATTATTATTAAATAAGACAAGACACATTAGGACTCCAACTTTATTACCACCACATATCCCTTCAAAGACCCAGGTCTTCTCTCTTCTTTCTTCTGTCTTCCTTCTTCTTCTTGTTGCAGCGTCGGAAAGCAGAGAGTTAACTGTGCTGTGACAGCGGGAGCCTATTAAACATGATTTAGCTATTGTAGTAGATAGAGCCTGAAGCTTCCAAGACACATCTGTGATTTGTAAATCGCACATTACTCGCTATTACTCGCTTCCCATTCATTAACATTGGACTCGCTAGACTCGCAACGAGTAGCGAGTCCCGGGCTCGGACTCGCTAGAGTCAAGCGATTCCGAGTAATTTAGGACTCGCCCATCACTAGCCTCCTTCCCTTTTGTATTCTTTGAAGCACAGTCTATTAAATCAGGACTTGCCTCCACTCTCTTCTCTGATCTGTTTCTCCTTCCATCCTGTACGGTCTCTGGGACAACCTTCTCTTGGTTTCTGCAGTGGCCACTGTACCTGGCTCCCTTGCTTTGACTCTCTCAGGAGACTGGGTAGCTGTAGCTTCCTCGGTGTCCAGGGATTTCCTGTGGGACTTGTAGTTCTCCACTGGTGCGGATCCCCAATATCTAGCTTCTCTTTCCTCTCTGGAACGAGCTCACAGCTGGAGCTGCCTGTTCCTGCTTCTAATTCTGCTTCTAGTCTCCTTGCCTTCAGTCCCACTTAGGTTGGTGGGACGCTAAAAGGCTCCTCTGGATCTCTGGCCTGTGCCTTCTCGTGGAACCAGCACCAGAACCTTCCTGCAGCTCTTCTAGCATCTGCTACACTCTGACTAACTCCGCCCCCAGCAGCAGTATTTATAGGGGATACTGCCTAAGTCCAGCAGGTTGAGCTCCCCCTACTGTGCTGGGGTGGAAGGTGTTGTTTGTAGTACTACCTACTGTGGAAACCCAGCTGTGCAGCAGAGAGATATGTGGTTACCTGCGTTGGCAGGGCACCACAGAAGCAAGCTTTGGGGACCTCGAGAATTCCACTTGATGTACTCCATATCAGCTTCTCTGTCCACAATAGCCCATCCTTGGAGTGGCATGACCTTCTGGCTCAGTTTGAATACAGAGAGGACTTCACACAGAACGGTAAGCTGACAAACTTTTTCACATATGGGGGAGGTCCGAGAAAAGAGCACAAGACCTACAGTCACATATGGTGGAGGTCAGAGAAAAGAGCACAAGACCTAGAGTCACATATGGGGGAGGCCGGAGAAAATAACACAGGACCTAAAGTCACATATGATGGAGGTCAGAGAAAAGAGCACAGGACCTACAGTCACATATGAGGAAGCTCAGAGAAAAGAGCACAGGACCTAGAGTCACATATGGGGGAGGTCGGAGAAAAGACAGAGGATCTACAGTCACATTTGGGGGAGGACAAAGAAAAGAACACAGGATCTACAGTCACATATGTGGGAGGTCAAAAAAAAAGAGCACAGGACCTACAGTCACATATGGTGGAGGTTGGAAAGACACAGGACCTACAGTCACATAGGGAGAGGTCAGAGAGAGAACACAGGACCTACAGTCAGATGTGGTGGAGGTTACAGATGTTTTGGGTTGTTTTGTTGCCTCTGGTACTGGATGCCTTGACAAGACGTCATGAAATCTATAAGCTATGAATTTTGGGTGGGAATGTAGACCCCAGTGTCAGAAAGCTGGAGGCGTCCTAGGTCATGGACTTTCCAGCAGGACAATGACCCCAAACATCAAAAATCCCCAGAAATGGGGGAAAAAAAGCGCTGGAGAGATCTGAAATGCCATTGATCACCTGTGGAGAGATCTGAAAATTGGGAGAAGATGCCTCAAATATGAGAGACCTGGAGCACATTATAAAGAAGAGGCCGAAACTCCAGGAGAAGAAGCTTGTGGAGGTTATAGGAGGTGACTGACTGTAGGATTTATTCCAAAGGGGGAAACTGAATAATAAGATGAGGGGGGCCACAATTGTGTCTTGACCATCGTTGGAGTTTTGTGTGAAATTACGTCCAGTTTGTATTTTTTTTCTCTGATCTTATTTGTGCTGTTCCAATACACACAGAGTAGATAAATATGTGTAGAACAAATCATGTATATTTGCAATACGATTTCTGCAAGAAATGTTTTATTTTCTAGTACAATTTTAAGGCGCCAAGATTTTCGGCCACGACTGTATATTCACATTCACTTCTTAGCGTCTAATTTTTTTTTCCACAACAATAAATGTAAATGATGTATTTGTATATGTTGTCAATGGATAATTTATTAACAATTATGATATATTATTGATTTTAGCGTACAAGCGGAGCAATATGACACATCTTGGCTTTCATTTTGGCGGTTGATGAGATTAACAAAGATCCGGACTTTCTGCCCAATATCACTCTTGGCTATCGAATATTTGATTCATGTGGAGATCCAAGGAAATCTATAAAGTCTGCCATTCAGATAATGTCTGGAAAAGATAAGGAGGTTCCAAACTACTCCTGTGTGGATAGGGGGAAGTGGTGGCTTTTGTGGATAATTCTGGATTAAATACAAATCGAGCCGTCACACAGTTCCTCAGTCTATTTAAGTTTACACAGGTAAGAATGCCAATTGTCTCTACAGAGAGGAAGAGGACTTGAACTCTCGTGCCACCTATAGGAAATAGCAATGCTAAAAGACACTATTTACCCTATAACGAGCCTTGCCATAAAACGTACTGTAAAAGCCAAACAAGAATCTCAATTTGCAGACATAGTGTTTCAGGGAATTGCCCTTATTCAGTGTAAAGCCTGAGATCAGATTTGCTGTATAAAGGATTTTTGACTATAAAATACGGAAAGTAGTTCACACTAGTGATGAGTGAGTACCATAATATTCGTTATGACTATACGCGTAACGAGTACTTTTTAATACTTGTGTATTCGTTCCAAATAGCGAGTATAATGTAAGTCAATGGGAAACACAAGTAATTTTCTGCTGGGCCCTACGAATAAGTCTGGGGGCTGTAAAAAGGCAAAAATGGCTGAAACAGTGCTCAAACTGCATGGGAACAATATAAAGACATGATACACACTGTCCGCACACTCTTCTGCCACACAGCTGTGAAAGAACCTAGTGAAGATAGATAGAAGAACAGTCTCCTACTGAATCACTTCCAGGGCTGCCTATTAAGCTATTTGCTAACAGTGACCATATGACAGCACTGACACCTGCCCTATAGTAACGCGCAGGTCTCAGTGACACCATACAGTCACTGTTGCTATAGTAACTGCTATTGCTATAAACAGCAGTGAGACCTTCACTTTACCACTTTTCTATAGTGCAGGTCTCTGTGCTTCATATAATGAGCGCTGAGGTCACCATTGTCATAGTAACCTGCTGTTGCTATGGCAACAGTGATCTCACTGTTTACTATACCGCAGGTCTCGGCGCTGGCATTTAGTGATCAGAGGCCACAGGAGCAGATGTGTTAATTATCCCCGTGGTCTCTGATGAAGCAGAGCTGAGTATATCCAGGAAGAGAGGAAGAGGATAGTGAAGGGGTACAAGGCTGGGGAGGGAGTAATAAAGATGGAGTCACTAAGTGTCTCTGTAGTTTATTTTTTTTATTAAATAAGTTTTTCTGTGTTGTGCCTTCTTTACTATTTATTTGAGATTCTTAATGGCTGGGTCTAACTTAGCCTGATATTAAGAATCTCAGGGCTTAAAGCCAGCTGGTAATACAAAGTTGGTGTTAACCCCTCATTACCCAGCATGCCACTGTCACCAGGGCCGCAGGAGGAGCCTGATAAAGCACCTAGAAATGGCGCTACAATAAATGCACCATTTTCAGCGGCTGCTGAGGGCTGCTATTCTTTAGCAAGGGGGCCCTAAAAAAAATGGGCTCTCGCCCTATGAGATTATCAACCCTCAGCTGCCCAAATTTACTTTGACTGGCAATTTTTTGGCAGCCAAGGTAAAATTATGCAGCTGAGGGTGGCAACTCGCAGGTGTCGGGCTTCATCGGGATGGATTTTAAAATACTGCGAAGTCCCACATGTTTTTTTATTATTTATTTATTTAACACCCTATGATGGCAGGTTAGTTGCCATATGCTAATGTGTAGGGCAACCAAGCACAATCCCTGTCCAGATAGTGGAAATCCAATCTGACTGCAACAGCCAATCACAGAGGCTCTCATTGAGTGTGAGAGAATGTGATTGGCTGTTTGTCTGACAGTGCAGTAAACATGCAAGTAGCTTAATAGGCGGCCCTGGAAGTGATTCAGCTGGAGACTGAGCGCCACTGGGAGGTTGAAGAGGTGGGTCAGGGCTGGGATAAGCATCGTGGTGAGGTTGGGGAGGAAGTGGGAAGTTATGGGTCCGATGCACAAGTGGTGAGGTGCGATTTGGAGAGGAGGTGTGCAAGTTCACAAGTGGTGAGATGAAATTTGGAGAGGAGGTGTGCAAGGGGAGGAGGGTTAGTGGGGCAGGGGAGTGGTCTGGTATACTTAGGGTTGTGATGGTTGGGTAGCAAATACTTGTCTGATCGATCTTGTTGGTGAAGTTTGTTGCAAAGTCTTCTGTAGAGATACGAGAAGTAGGAGGGGGCAGTGGGGGCAGAGCAGGGAGTTAAAAGTGTTGAATAACTGCCTGGGGTAGTGGGACAAAAAAGATATGAAGGTGATGAAGTAATTATGTTTTGTGGTGGTGAGTGCTGACTTGAATTTGAGAAGTGCTTGTTTGAGTGTTGTGTAGTCTTCTTGTGAATGTGTTTTCTTCCAGCGCCACTCAGCAACTCTAGACTTTTGCCGCAGCTTTTTAGTAGTATCTGTGTGCCAGGGTTGTCTGTTGATTCGTCGTGTTCTGCCATGAATGAGAGGGGCAACTGCATCAATAGCTGATGTGAATTAAACAGTGGAAACCACTAGGAGTTATGTTCAAAATAATTTACACCTTTATTAATTAATAAAACCACAATGACAATATAAAACAAGTTTGCATGCAGCAATGGTGAAGGGATACAGGGATAGTACCACTTTCAGATAGTAACACATGGATGATAACTCAAGGAGGAATTGTAAAATTGCACACAGATACCAAAGGCTAATTTAATCATAAGGAGTTACTGCGGTGTAAACTCTCAAAAATCAGGCTCACCCATGATGCCCTGTATGTTGTGTGCTGCTCCTGAGCCCAGCCTCAGTGCCCTGGGACATGAAACCCCAACACATGTTTCACGTTGATCGCTTTTTCAAGGGGTGTTGATGTGACTGTAGACTAGTAGAAAGCTGTGGCATTATCTGTGTCATGGAGTGAGGACAGGAAGGATAGTGGTACAGGAGTGAGTGTCAACGTGTGTGAGGTTTCCGCGAGGGTGTTCGAGTTGGTGAACATGGGTGGCAGGTGAGGAGGACAAGGAGGAGAAGGTAAGTAGATGGTGGTCAGATAGGGGGAGAGGGGAGGTTGTGGGGTTAGTTAGGGAGTAGAGGGGGGTGTAGATGAGGTCTAGTATATGTCCTCTGTGTGGGTGGCTCTGGAGGACCATTGAGAGTGGCCAACGGATAAAGTAAGTAACAGGAGTTTGGACGCTGTTGACTGATTGATATCAATGGGGATGTTGATGCTGTGCACTTCTGGAGAATGCTGCCCATAGCATCAGAGTTTAGGATAGATTGTTGGGGTGCAAAAGTGCTAGAGGGGAGGCCAGAAAACAAGAGGTTGCAGTAGTCAAGGTGGGAAATTATGAGGGCATGAATGAGTGCTATTGCAGTTTCTTGGTCAAGAAATGTATGGATCCGTGAAATATTTTTGAGTTGGAGTTGGCAGAAGCTGGAAAAGGGCTTTGATATGTCATTTAAAAAGAGTGTGGGGTCAAAGATTTCTCCAAGGCAGTGAGCATGCAGGGCTGGGGTGCGTGAGTGGCCATTTCTTTAATGGAGAGGTCTGGTGGTGTGGTACCGTGAAATGGGGGTAAGATGATGAATTCTGTTTTGTCCATGTTCAGTTTTAGAAATTGAGCAAAAAAGATGAAATAGCGGACATACATTGTGAGATTCTGGTTAGTAAGGAGGTGATATCTGGTCTAGAGAGGTTGATCTGCATGTCATCAGCATAGAGATAATACTAAAAGCAGTGAAGCTCTATGAGCTGTCTCAGGCCCAAGGTGTAGATGGAGAAGAGTAGAGGTCCTAGAAGTGAGCCTTGAGAAACACCAATACATAGAGGCAAGGTAGTGACAAGATGGTTCAGGAGAGGTAGACACTGAATATCCAGTGTATTAGATATGAAAAGATCTAGCACAGAGCCAAGTCCATGATACCAAGAGATGAGAGAATCTGTAGCAAGAGGGTGTTGTCCACTGTTTCAAAAGTAGAAGACAAGTCCAGGAGAAGGAGGACAGAGTAGTGTCACTTGCTTTTGGCGTTAGTAGATCATTGGTGACCTTACTTACGGCAATTTCAGTTGAGCAATGTGGTCGAAAGCCTGATTGAAGCTGGTCATAGAGGGAGCAAAATGAGAGGTGGTAGGACAGTTCAAGATGGACAGGATGTTCCAGCATTTTTGATACATAAGGGAAAAGTGATATCGGGCGATAACTAGACTCAGAGGATCAGTCATGGGAGGGCTTTTTAAGATGGGTCTGACCAAGGCATGTTTGAAGATGAAGGGAAAACACTAGTTGTTATTGATTGCACTTGTTTTGCAATTTCAGCGTAGTTATTTTTTTTTCCCGTTTTCCAGTACACTATAAATGAATAATGAGGTCATTCAAAAGTACTTCTCAACCCACAAAAAAAGCCATCATATATCTATATTGATGAAAAATATAAAACTTATGTCTCTTGGAAGAAGGGGAGGGAAAAATGAAAAATGGAAAAGGAAAGTCAGCCGGGGGTGAAAGTGTTAATGGAAAGGGGTAAATCAAAAGCCCTCATTACTAACCAAGTAAGTGTAAAGTTAAAAAACACGCAGGTAAAATATGTTTATTTGAATAAAGACTCTCCCACACTATTTACCAATATATTTACAAAAAAAGCAATAAAGATCAAATGTTATCCATGATGTAGAGGTTCCACGATGTCCCCTGAATTCAGATATTAATGTCACCATGTGGGTCTGGCGCTGACTGTGAGTGACCTAAGAAGACTTCTCCTCTGAATGAGACTCCATAGGTTGGAGTACAGATTTGCAGGACATCGAGGGGTCTCTACACCATGGATTACGCCGGATCTTCATGGATTTTTTTTTATAGTGTAAGGAATCTTTATAAAAAAAAATAAAAATTCTGTGGAAGGGTGTTCATTTTAATTTACACTAACCAGTTAATAATAAGGGTGTCTGGCAGACCCGTCTTCATTACTAATGCCAAGGCTTGATGGCAGCTGACAATTCACAGCTTACATCAGCTCCAAACAATATTACCCCAATAGCCACCGCACCAGGGCAAACGGTAAGAGCTAGGGTGAAGGCTATAAAGGGTGCAACTAACGATGCGCCAATTTTGGGGTGGCTGCAGGATACTGTTTTTAGGCTGGGAAGGGACAAATAACTATGGGTTCTTACAACCTGATAAAATCAACCCACAGCTGTCTTCTTTACCTTGCCTGGTAATAAAAAAGAGGGAGACGACATGCTGTTTTTTTATTATTATTATTTCTTTATTTTTTTTACATTAAACAAGGCTTAAAAACACCCTCTCTTGTAACATGAAAGTAATTAAAGGGTACAAGTGTGGCACCCCGCAACGAGTGTATCACAGGAGGGTATTGCAGCCAAGACAGCAGCAGCAATATCCTTTGACTAAGTAATGACACGGTTAACTCAGAGCTCCATACCTTACATGCACATCAGCGTAGAGGGCCAATAAGGTCCTGGTGGGCGGAGTGTAGTGGTAGTGTGTAGTGGAGAAGTAAGACTTCTGAATTGGCAACATAGGAGAAGGGAGCAAAAACAACAAGCTCTGCAACCTATCAGAGGGGGCCTGCACAGTCCCGTGCAGCCCCTGGCCATCACCCCCGGTTGGGTGCCATTACCCCGATGCCTCAACAACCGGACTCTGGGCAAATGCATGCGGGTCAAGATCATCCAGTGCCCATCTACAACCGGTCTACTGATACCAAAGCTAGTAGTTGCTCAGCACTGCTACGCGAACCAGGAGTGGAGGGATCGCTTTATAGGAGCACCCCACCACCGCCGCACACACAGAGTCGTCTAGCCAGCGGAGTACCTACCAAAAGGACCCAAGGCTCCCCACAAAACCGTCCAGAATTCCCCGGTAGGGCAATTGAAGCAGCCTCCTTGTACCCGATCTGGCATTCCTGGGTGACAATGGCAACACAACTTAGTTAGAATGGAGGAACACCGCGGAGCTCTGAGAAACACTGGTCATTACTGAGTCCACCCCGTCCGTTACCCGTAACTGTATGCCATGTATCATCTGCTGGTTACAGTAAAGTACCCGTTACAGAGACTAAGTGTCCGTGCCTTCTTATGAACTGTCTGTCTCCGCACACTAAGGTAACTGCAGCTGTCTCAGAACATCTTGCGCAGCTCCTGGCTCCGGGGACTATCGCTCAGCCTGTGCGGAGCGTTCCATCTTGCTGCATTCCATCCCCCGGAGGCCCAAGCAGCGCCGGTGGGTATCACCGAAACACTCATAGGTGGCGTCACAAACAATTAACCCCTTAACTGTTCAACCGACGACATCTGTCTTGAATCTGGACCACCAGGCCCCACTACCGGCAGGCGTGGTTCCCGTGACAAGTAGGAAGAAGAAACGCCTGTCCCTCGGAGTCCCGGCCACGGTGAGTCAACCCTGCTTATAAACCTGCTCTAATCTAACCTTCCACCCCTACATCACTTCTTCCTGAACTGCAATGTGCTGAGCATCACCCCCCCCCCGGCTCTCATATAAGATTTCATGATATTATGCAGCTGGTCAATCCCAGTAATACCAACAGGCAACATGGCTTCCCTATTGCCATGATTCGCAGGTAATCCATGCATATTTAGCAGCTGAAAAACAGCCGCAAAACATGTGAGATGGTGGCTTGACCTTTGAATGGATCACCCGTGATACTCAATCTACTATTGAGCAGTGGCAAGCAAGCTCGCTGTGGAGAAAGGTTGAACGTGATAGATTTAGATCTTTCTTCAGCCTAAGTAACAACAGTATGTAACTTCCAATAGGTGACAATATATTTCAAGTCCTTATACTCCCTGAAAAGACAATTTGCACAGTGGCATCTTCGATAGATACTGTAGTACAGAATAAAAATATAAAAGGTGACTTGTATACTGTAGAGTAGACTCTAGGGTCATGTCTGAGACTTTCCTCTGTGCTCTGCTTGTGTAGATCACTTATGGAGCTTCCGACCCCTTCCTGAGTAATCGAGTCTTATATCCAACAGTATATCAGATTGCCCCTAATGATCGGATCCGATACGCAGCCATCGTTAAGTGTCTTCTGTACTTTGGATGGACCTGGGTCGGGATAATTTCATCAGACAATGGGATTGGTGAAATGGAGTCAGCAGAACTTAGTAAACTGATGACCCAGAGTGGGATCTGTATCGACTTTATCATTAAATTAGACCGACAAAATGACCATGGGACAAATGGAGGATGGCCAAGATTGGAAAATCAAGAGCTAAAGTCATAGTGATTTGTGGACTTTTTTCTCTTCTAAATGCTCATTTTATCCTTGGATCTCACATGGAAAATATCACGTTGATCCTTCATGAGTCCTGGATTACTGCTACATATATGGGAAATGTGTTTCTTGAATTTGTGAACTGCAGCTTGATGTTTATGTCGCCCATAAAAACAGATCCCAAGCTTAATGCATTATGGGAGAACGTGAACCCCAAAACTCGGCCGAATGACCCAGTCCTGGAGGAGATTTGGTTCACCCAGTTTAATTGTCTGACGAAAAATAAATTGAAAAACTATTACTTAGAACATTTTTATAGAGGGAAGCCTGGAATTAACTGCACCGAGATGTATCATTTCGAAGAATCAGAATATAAGGATAGTGGTTTACACTCCGTATACTCATCTGTCTATATTCTGGCTTCTGTACTGAAAAAAATTCTACAAACAACTAGAATAGAAAAATATGGATTACGTCAAGAAGTGAGTAATGAGCAATCTGTCTGTATTTCTCTCTGAAGTTCATATAAGAACTTTGCATCTGTCAGTCAAACCTGCTCTTGATACAATATATTAAAGAGGTTGTCTACTACTTTAACATTGATGGCGTATTCTTAGGATAGGTCATCAATGTATACTCACCAAGGTCTTACATCCAGCTTCCCCACTGATCAGTGTTCTTGGTGCCAGCAGTTGCATCAGATCTCCTGAAATGCTCAGTTGCATACCTGCTCTATATCTGACGATGCAGTTGTGTACTACACATCTGCCATGTATTGATTTAAATGAGACCACTATTAGAGATGAGCGATCCTTTGGTAGTTCAAATTCAGTTCCCGAACGGCCAAAGTTTGAGGAATAAGTTTGACATACAGTTTGACAAACATCAAAACCCCATTGGAATCAATGGGAGTCAAAATCAATGGCCTAGACAACACCCTCAAAACTGCCAAACACAGCTCAAACTGTTATACAGTGGAGCCCCGCTATTTCTACCCTAATACTTGGCAAGCTTCAGCACCGGTGTAACACTCACCCTGCTTGCGGGCCCACTAATGAGTCTCAGACAACTTCATCACGACTTTTATGAAGTTGTCTTAGATTACACGTGGATAACACGCAGCAGGGAATACCACTGAGCCCATGGTACATTGTTTGATACTTAATTTTAAGCAGATTTTGAGAATCTGACTCAAAATATGCATGCCTATCCTGTGGCCAGTTTAGATTTAAGATTTAGATTTAAAGAAGCTTTATTGGCAGGACCAAATACATCTCAGTTTTGCCAAAGCAATTGTATAAAGGGAATAGAGATAGGGACTGTGGGGATGTTGGGTAGGAGCTGTAGGGAAGGTGGATGGGATGGAGCCAGGATGGGGGGGCTATAGTCCATGGCATTATGAGAGTTCAGAAGTGCTTTACCAACATGTTTTTTTTACCTTGTAAATTTGGTGCAAGTTTTGGGTCAGAAAAAGAATCTGAACCTTATGTGCAAGGAAAAAAAAGCAACATGGACACAGGACTTCTGACCTGTCATAGACTTTCCTGGTTTCAGGATAGGCATGCGGATTTTGATGCAGATTCCCAAAATCTGCGTGAAACAAAGCAGCAAACAATGCACCATAGGCACAGGACCTATGATGGTCCAAGGAGAGACGCAGTTATGGTGAAAGGGTTTGAAGATTACTCTTGTCCCCTTGCCTCTTGGCTCCTTCCATAGAGTACTACTTTTTGGACAGCAGTGCTCAACTACAGTCCTCAAGGTGTGAAAAAAGTGAAAATTTTCAGGATTAAGTCAGTATTACACAGGTACTAATTTCATCAACTACAGAGGTGATGGATGATTCCAGCACCTTGTGCAATGCTAAGTGTAACACCCCCTTTAGTCTGCTGCTGTGGGAAGGGTATTTGGTAGTTCTCATTTTTATATAGCTCACTACCTTCAACCAAATCTTGCTAGGAACTTTTGGGGAATGCAGAGGGGTCTACCTCTTCTGCCAGAAGTCGACTAAAGCCAGCGTCACACATGTCAATGTCGCCAGCAATCTGATTGCTGGCGACATTGACGGATGATCGCTGGTGAGCTGTCACACAGGCAGACTCACCAGCGATCATTTTACTAGTGACATCGTGGAAATTATTTAAATATCGTTTCCACGATGTCTGCAGGCTGGTATCCAGGGTAAACTGCGGGCAACTAGGCAGCGTGCGCTGCCTAGATACCCAATGTATACCTTAGATACCAGCCTTCTCCGATCACCGGCTGGTATCTAAGGTACACAGCGGGTAGCTAGGTAACTAGCTGATCTCCCGCTGTCTCCCCACTCTCCTGCTGCCGCTGTGATCGCACACAGAGATAATGTCTCTCTGCTGTGCTGATCACATAACCGGTACTGAGAAGCAGAAAAGGAGAAGTGCAGCGGCATGGAGGGAAACACCGCGAAGATCAGCGCTGGAGAAAGGTAAATAAAGCGTTTGTTATTTTACTATGGGCAGCAGCATGGGGGCAATATTTAACACAGGGGGCATTTGCCATGCATAGGGGATGTGTGAGATGCATAGGAGACGTGTGCCATGTATAAGGGACTTGTGCCATGTATAGGGGACTTGTGCCATGTATAGGGGACTGTGCCATTATAGGGATGTGTGCCATTAAATAGGGACGTGTGGCCATATAGGGACGTTCCATGCATAGGGGATGTGTGCCATGTATAGGGGACGTGTGCCATAAATAGGGGACGTGTGCCATGCATAGGGGATGTGTGCCATGCATAGGGGATGTGTGCCTTGCATATGAGGGTGGACTTGTGCCTTGCATAGGGGACTTGTGCCATGCATAGGGGACGTGCACCATGCAGTAGGGGACATGAGCCATGCAGTGGGGAACGTGCGCCATACAGTAGGGGGCTATATCCAATATTAGGGGGCCATATCCAGATTAAGGGGGCTAATTTTAGGATGTGGGGCTATATCCCAGGATGAGGGACAATGTACCAGGATGAGGGGGCTATGAGGGACATATACCCTATATGATTTGTTAGACGGACACTGGCATTATAAGACGGACCCCATTAACATTAAAAATTATTTTTTTCTCTTTTCCTACACCAAATTTGGGGGTGGGTCTTATAATCAGGTGCGTCTTATAAAGCGAAAAATACGGTATGTAACTTCTTATGGCAACTTTTTTGCTTTTTATTTATTAGCTGTCAAAATATGTCAAATATATGAAATATTTGGATCCTTACAAAAAAACAATTCTCTTAAATGAAAGTGGAGAAGCGACGTCCACATGGATTTTAGCAAATATTTACTTCCAAAAATATCCGGAAGATTATAAAATGTATATAACAAACCTGGAATCCTTTACAGAATCTAATCTAGAAGAAAAAGAGCTCGATATTGACCTGAACACTATTGTATGGAAAAATGGCAAAGTAAGAAAACGCTTCATTCCCTACTCCTAATATAAATGTCACTGTTATATAGAAGAATTTTCAAACTTTAATGAACAAAAAAGTGGTGTTTTTCCTTTACCTTTTTAGAATTTAGCATTTTTTATTCTCTTTTTGTAAATAACAATTTAGGACAATTTTGTGTGATCTGCATTTTACATTAGTATTTTTAAGCGAAAGCGGGGAGTGGAACCTACAAAAGTAAAGATTGGGACAAGTTGCTTCTCATTAATCTTTTTGTTCAGATTCTTACTTTTGGCTTAAAATGACTGATTCAAAAACTGACAAAAAACGAATCCTGTGAAAGTGACTTTGGGCCAAGATATTCAATATTTCAAATATTTCAGATTTTGATTGAATGATTTTGTTAATGTTGTCTGAAATATCTACAATTCATTTTCTTTAAAGAAAAAGCTAAATGCTGTTCCGTTAGGAAAGTTGTTAATGGATATTGCTACTCCTTAGGGGTGTTGTTTAGTCTAAGAGCCTGCACTGTAGAGTTTGCAGAAGCATCTCCTAATAGACGAATAAAGGAACCCCAGGAATCTCAGGCCTCTTGTTCAGAATTGATCGCATGCTCTGGGTCACCAGGAATTCTTTGAAGTGAGTGTGGGCAGCAGTGAAGTGGGCCTAGGATGCAGGTTAGTACCTCTTAACCAGCATTCATACTCAACCCCCGCCTTTGGAGGATTCATGGGAAGCTACTCATGCCTCTGGTATGTGCACTGACCTGGGCGAACAGGTCGACATGGTGCTGGCAGTAAAGGAACATATGTCTAAAATGTGTCCCTAACCGTTCAACTGGAGAGGATCCCCATAGGAAGAGTTGGTCTGGATCTGGTAGAGACTAAATTAATTTACAGCAGGATACCATGGTACTGAAGAGAGTGGGTGGGAGCCTACAGGTACTAGAATGGTGGGAGAAGTCTACACCAAAGTCATTAAATATGACTCTAACCAAATAAAGTTTAGGTTATGTGCCCGTGTTTCACGAGATTGTTTTAGTAAAATTATGTTCATAATCATCATTGATTGTTTTTCAGATCTGTTTCACTTTATGTATTGAATTACTAAAATAAAGTCACTTTTTGATGATCTTCTAATTCATTGAGATGCACTAGTATGTCTTAATGAAGGTCCTGGCATACGTTTGGCAATACATCCAAGCTTGGTTGTTTACATTGATAGAAAAGCTTCCTTCCACCCTTCCCAATGGGCCAGACATATGAGAATACATAGGTATAATACACAACTAGTCCTTGCCACAAATTCCTCTTCCTTTAGTGTTGCTGTCGGCCTCTTTGTAGCATCTAGAACCCTAGAACCAATTTTCTTCTTATCTTTTCATCAAGTTTTGATGGCCTTTCCAGTTCTAAGCTGTCTCTGTTGTGCCAAATTTCAGCCACGGTTTCATTGTTCTATAAAAAGGCAAAACAAAATATAGAAGATCCATATTAAATTCAAGCTTGCTGCTGCTCATTGACAAAGTCCTGACTCCCCAGAGCTGGGCCTTGTGCACACTTCCCAACAAAACAATTGCTTTCACCCAGAGCCGATATCTCTGGTACAGACTTAGAGACATCCTCTAGTGGACTTTCTAGACTTTACGTCATTCTCATCGCCCCCCAAATATCTAGAATTTTCACAAGACTGCTTAGTCATTTTAGAGGGTCTGACATCTTAGACCCCCTATAAGGCAGTGCTCTCTGAGTGTATTAAAAGGAACCAACCACCAGAAATTAACCACCTGCAAAACAGTGCAGCAGGTGATTGATTTTGGGTTTTTGTAATTATTCCTCCCATGTGGGCTTGGCAGTCTACCGTAAGATAAAACCCCTCCCTCTCATCCAGACTCATCCGGGGGGGAGAGGGTTTGCCTTAGAGCAGACTGCCAAGCCCACATAGGAGGAATAAAAAAAAAACATAGTGATGTCATGCTGCACACGACAACCACCTTCTGCCCGGATTCATAAGTCCTTAATTTCTGGTGGTTGTCAATTGAGGCTCTCACACAGGAATGATTTCTATCTACATAGACCTGCTGGTTTATTCCCACACAAATCTCTTGTCAGGACACAATATAAATTGTACTTCAGCTTTAAAGCACATACGTCACATAAGTCTGTTACTACCACAGATACGCCTGGCTATAACTAAGCTCGAATAGCTCAGGAGAGATTTAAGCATACCTTCACACAGTGACTTTAGTCATCCCCACAAGCCCCATTCTTGAAGTTACTGCCAGAAGCTTTTGACTCGCCACTCAGGGAACGGGTACTAGGATCTTGGGCGTCCTGCAGCGGGAATGCTGTGGTGGTCGGTATCCGAGTTCGTACCCTTGAGCGGTCATATAAAAAAGGGATAAAACTAATAAAAACAATGTCCGTGACCCCACTTGTAGGTCCGGTGATGGCACCGGCGCTGCTGAGACCTCCGGGGGATGGGCGGCAGCAAGGTGTAGTAGCCCTCTACAGGTAGGGCAGTTTCCCGGCGTATTGGAAGTAGGAATGAGGGAATAGGGCAGTGTAATCGTTGTGGTGTGGGGCTGGAATAAGGGACACACACACAAAAGTCTCTTTCTTTACCTTTACTGTTGGAAACTGGTACATGTCCATGGAAGAAGGATGCACTCTGGGACTTCCACTTTGAGTGAGGTGTAAGCCTCCCTTTGTCCTTTACTTTGTCCTGCAGCCAGGACTAGCTTGAAACCAGTCCTTTCCTCCTGTGTCTCCACACCTGGGTTGCTGCACTGAGGGCTCTCTCTGGGTCAACGCCACTCTCCTGCGGTCCCTGGCTCTCAATTTGGGTGTTGCGGGTGTCCTGGAAGCTAAACCTCCGTGTGCTCTGGATTTTCTGCAGGGATGTCTCTCTCTCTCCCTGTGTGCAGACTCGGCCTCCAGTGACCGGGATTCTGGTGGGATGAGCCGGGATGGCTCCTCTGCCCTTGTCTGGAGTGTTCCTCGCCTCTGCCTTCATCCTCACTCTCTGGACCCTCACACTGGCTCTGGTGTGCACTGATCTCGGGCCTAGCATGGCTCCGGTAACCAGTTTCAGCTCCCTAAACACTGAGCTGACCTTCACAGTTCTTGTAGTGACTGCACACTTGGCTTTCCCTGCCCCCAGCACCAGTATTTATAGGGAATCTGACTTAAGGGCAGCCAGTTGAGATCCCCCTACAGGCCTGGGGTGGAAGGTGTTGGGTGTATGTGTGTGTCTCAGCTGTGGAAATCCCATTGTGAACTAGTGAGTTCTGTGGCTTACGTGCACAGGGCGCCACACTCTGAAGGCTTCACAGATTGGCTCCAGCCGGCCTTGATGGCCAGGAAGCGTTCTCTCTCAGCACTCATCAGATTGTCTTCAGCAAAATTTCTTTATTTATTTCAAGGCGCTGACAAAAGGCTAATTATCAGGCTGAAATATTCAGTGCTATGAAATTAAATAAAGAATTTTGCTGAAGGCAATTTAGTGAGCGCTAAGGGAGAACAGTTCTGGGATATGAATATTCACTGTGCACCACCCCGTACTGAGTGCCAATCATCTGGGACTTTCTACATTCAGGAAGACTGTATGACTGGGATCACCAACCAGATCTTTGGACTTGCTCCGTTTATCGGCACCTGTCATAGAAGATTCTGCCACTTTCTGAACTCTCAGAACCACCGTTAGCGCTGTGCACATGGTCTCTTCTCCATGTGCTTTTCAGAAAATCTGCTGGGCATGTGCAGAATGCAGTTTTACATTACACGCCCCCTACACGTCCCCCTAGGGGGCGTTTCATTTAGCATCCGATAGATCCAGGAAATGTCTGCAAGCGGATGGACTCGCACAAGGTGGGACTGCATCCAGCTTTCCAGTGAGTGGGGATCTGTGGGTATGCAGGATATTTCTGCATGTCCACAGATCATGGAATATGCTAACGTGAAACTAGCCTGAGTCTGGAGAGACTGCAGAACATAGTAAGGAACATTTATTTCCAGATAATAATTTTGCTCCAAATAAAATGAAACCAGGCTCTTGAGCTGTAGAATAGGAATGTTTATATTTATAACTTCTCCCCATTTTTCTTGAGTAGTCATATTGTATAGAATGGATGTGCAGTCAACCTGATCCCCCTGGTAGGGTTACACTACGGGTACCTTTTATCACACCCATTGGAGGGCAGCTTTAATAACAGTGATTCCACATCCTTCATGTTCTTTGTCCTTATTGCATTTATCTTCTTATTTGCACTGATTGTATTTTACTCCTTGTACCAGATGCCGAGGTCTCTTTGTAATGAGCCGTGTCCTCCAGGATACAGAAAAGCTCCTAATGGAGGGTATCACATCTGCTGCTATGACTGTGCGCCATGTTCAGAGGGTGAAGTGTCTAATATCACAGGTAAATATACTGTATACCAGGGGTCTCAAAATCGGCTGGGTTGGTGGGCCGCACATAGAAAAACATTTTCAGCGGGGGGCCACATCCCTTGTAGGACTAAGTGATATTTTTAGTAATACCAGAATTTTTTGCTCAGTGTAGTAAAGTACAAATCCTGATCCCCTTCATGTAGTAATGTCCCCATCCTGTAGTAATGTCCTTTCTCTACTAATGACCCCCATCCCGATGTCCTTTAGTAGTGATGTCCCTCATCCCAGTTCCCTTTTGTAGTGATGTCCCCATCCTGATACCCTTTTCTAGTGAGGTCCCGCATCCTGGTCCCCTTTTGTACTGATTATCCCCCATCCTGATCCCCTTTTCTAGGTATGTCCCCTATCCTGATTTACTTTTATAGTGATGCCCCCATCCAGTTTTACCTTCTTTTTACACACTCACATACACACTCACTCATTCACACTCACATACACAAACCTTTTCACACACACAAACCCTCACACACACACACACACACACACACACTCTCATACACACACTGAAACTCACACACACACACTCATACACACTTTCTTATAAACACATCCTCACTCACATACTCACACCCTCACACACTCACCCTCAAACACACACCCACTCACACTTTTCTCACTTTAATGATACATCGCTCCAGTGCAGGGGGCCGCCGCAGTCCCCGCTGTGCTATGACTTCCTCCAGCCGCCGCTCAGACAAGCTCTGTTGCTCAGCAAGATCAATGCAAGGTGCCAGCCAATGAGAGGCCCGCAGCTGATGGTGGAATAGGATGTCACATGCGGGCCTCTCATTGGCTGGCAGCTTGCATTGATCTTGCTGAGTGGCAGAGCTTGTTAGTGCCGCGGACGGAAGTCATCACACATGGGGACTGCAGCGACCCCCTGCACTGGAGTGATGCATCATTAAATTGTCCAAGGTGCTGCGGGCCGCATAGTGAAGCCCCAGGGGCCGCATGCGGCCCTCGGGCCGCGTGTTTGAGACCCCTGCTGTATACTATACATCAGACATTACTGCAAGTGTTCAGAGAGTAGGGAACCTCCACTGTTGATTTCTCTTGAGACTTCGGACTGTTCACAATAAAGAAGGTATGAAAGTTTGCATATGATGTTCAACCTTAAGAAAAAAATTGAGTTGTAAATTGCACTTTTCATGTAAATCAAAATAGGGTGGTAATATAGTGCAAATGTAGAAATTGTACCTCGGACCTGGTGCCATCCAAAGTCCAAAAGTCACCAATAATGTTCTGGAGGAGTAGTAACCAGAATAAATACACCACAATAAAGTCTTACTATGTTGCTAAAGGAGTCTGTAGAAGACAATTTGTTCCCTTGGTTGGGGTTGTATATCCATAACCAAGGAATACAAGCAAGAAAGGTTTCTGCAGATGCACAGAATGAAGGAGGGTATACTAGGCAATGAGAGGTTAAAGGGAACCTGTCTCTCTCCCAGCACATCCCTAACCATCTATATCTCACTTAATATTGTGCTATATTGGCTGGGAAAGATGACTTTGATACTCATATTTTTGCATGAAATGCAGCATCCAGGCTACGGTCTATAGACTAACTAGACGGTCTCCAGGGCTCCATTTCCCCTTCTCACTACTGGTAGCTCTTGAGAATTCATTCAGGAGCACACTCCTGATTTGAAATTCCCACCTCCTTCTTCCAGGTATGATGCATCGGCCGGATGTCATTTCCGGTCCGATGCATTGTGCGACTGTACAGGCCGGCTCTGGAGCATGCACAGTGAAGCCAGGCCACACACCTGATAATCACCTACAATGCACCGGACCGGAAGTGATGTCCAGCCGGCGCATCATACCCAGAAGGAGGAGGCAGAAATTTCATATCAGGAGCGTGCAGGAGAATGAATTCTCATACCCAGCAGAGCATAATAACAGCAGCAAGGGGGAACACAGAGCCCTGATGACTGTCTAGTCAGTCTACATACTGTAGTCTGGATGCTGGATTTGAATGTGAAAATGTATGAAAGTCATTTTTCACAGCTAATATAGGACACTGTTAGGTTAGACAGGGATGGTTAGGGATATGCTGTGAAGGTGCAGGGACAGGTACTATAAGGTTAAAAGGTTAAAACGACCTAGCAGGTTCCCTTTATTTCCACGCTGACTATGGAGGAGACAAGTATAGGTGAAGAAGTAGTGTATTTATGTATGCGTCTCAAATGTCTATTGGCAGTGGTGGTGTGTACATCTTGGGTGATGAAGTTCTCAGGTTCATCACACTTGATTCTATGTCAATCTACAAATTCTACAAGATCTAAAATAGCCACAGCTCATTGCTAATTTCTGCACATTTCAGTTTTATTTTTATATATTTTAGACAGTGAAATCTGCCATAAATGTCCTAAAGAAGACTGGCCTGGGGAGAAGAGGGTGGAATGTATTCCCAAAAACTACGAGTTTCTGTCTTTTGAGAAGGACATTCTGGCTCATGTTTTCTCAGCTCTTGCTTTACTTCTTTCTGCTGTAACATTGTTCATATTAAGAAGTTTCCTGTATAACTGGGACACTCCAATTGTAAAAGCCAATAACCGGACTGTGAGCGTCATCCTCCTGGTCTCCATCTTGTTGAGCTTCCTCTGTGTCTTCTTCTTCCTTGGTCATCCGGTGGACATCACCTGCTTACTGAGACAAATATCATTTGGGATCTTATTTTCCATTGGCGTCTCCTGTGTCCTGGCCAAGACTATTACTGTCTGCATTGTCTTCAAAGCCACCAAACCTGGAAGTCTCTGGGTGAAGATGGTTTCTCTCAAAGTCTCGAATACTGTGGTGTTGGTGTGTTCTTCTGTACAAGTTCTCATCTGTCTTACTTGGCTTTTGGTGTCACCTCCCTATGTAGAATTTGACCATCACTCTTACCTTGGGAAGATCATCATTCAGTGTAATGAAGGCTCAGATCTCTGGTTCTACTCCATGTTGGGTTATCTGGGGCTCCTGGCCGCTGTGAGCTTTGTTCTGGCTTTCATGGTGAGGACATTACCGGACAGCTTTAATGAGGCCAAATACATCACCTTCAGCATGCTGTTGTTCTGCAGCATATGGATTGCCATGATCCCGGCTTATCTGAGTACCAAAGGGAAATATATGGTGGCTGTGGAGATATTCTCTATATTGACCTCATGTGCGGGTGTTCTTGGTTGTATCTTTAGCCCTAAAATGTACATTCTGTTGTTAAAGCCTAATTTAAACTCTAGAAAAACAGTTGTGAGCAGAAACAGGATGTAAAAGTTTACCTGATAACTTTTAGTATATTGAGATTTAGTTGTATTTATTGTCAGAAATTAAGCAAATATAATACTTACAACTGTGAGCACTTCATTGTAAAGATAGTGCAGCTATAGACAGTTTCCATATTTGTTTTTTTTATCCTTGCTTCTTATGTGAGGGTAATACTTCTCCTCTAACTGCAGAATTTGGTTATTGTATACAGATACACAATCCATGTGATTCCCCCATCTCCCTTTACGGACAATACATGGTGTTCTTCCTCTCTACATTGTGTCCTCCCTACAGAAATAGATGCTTTTATAATCCACATTTTTATCTTCTATGTTCAATGTGTCTTCTTCTATATTAATACATATGTAGTGTTTCATAAGCAGGCACACAGGAGAAACGTCATACAGAAAGTTAATACTTAATGGGGTTACACACTACTTGCACAATCCCTTCTCATCCCTCATAAAAAAAAAAAGCCTTTACCCACCTCTGGAGTCGGCAAGCTTCTAGCTACGTCAGACGTTGCGTTCCCAATATATAGGGTGAGATGCACAGCAAAAAGGGTTACTATGAAGGGGGTGTTGAGTGACAGTCATAACGACATGAGGAGAAAAAGAGGGAAGAAATGGCATAACTCAAGCACACCATCAAAGAGTAGGAAATCAAAGAAGTTGTGTTCACGCAGCCCTCGCGACATAAGCGAGCCCTGCAACCAATCAGCACCGGCTACCTTCTTCACACCTTCGGACACAGGAAAATTTAACAGGTACGATTGCTGCTTTCACCACTCGCTTCCTGTTAAGTGTTCATAATTCTGCAGCTGGAGAGAAGGAAGATAGTGCTGATTGGTTACGAGACTCGCGTATCATAACAATGTCACATGGGCCCCAGGAACGCAACTTCTGACATCACCAGAACTGCGCGGATACCGGATGTGA
>JARQOC010000003.1:9641611-9844998 GCA_033576535.1 Allobates femoralis | reverse complement strand
GGGTCATGAGGAGATCGTATGTACCGATGCCCAAATATTTGAGCAGTCATGGTCTCACGAAGGCAACGATGGGAACATGTCTCAACAAGAGGTGGACAAGGATGAGACACAATTGCCAGAAAGTCAGGAGGAGGACCAGGGTGCGGAAGGGGAAGACGACATGGTGGATGATCCAGTAACTGACCCAACCTGGCAGGAGGACATGCGAAGTGAGAACAGCAGTGCACAGGGGGAGTTAGGCATAGCACCACAACAGGCTGGAAGAAGCAGGGTGGTGTCCGCAGGCAGAAGGCAGGCAACCGTTCCCCGGAACAACAACATGAGTGATGTTGCCAGTACAACTGCTAGTTCTTCCCGAGTCTGGCTGTTTTTTAGGGTGTCTGCAGATAATTTGAAAAAGGCCATTTGCAACACCTGCCATGCCAGCATCAACAGGGGTAGCAAAACTAGCAGCCTGACCACCACCAGCATGATCAGGCACATGGCAGCAAAGCACCCGACTTTGTGGGATGTACAGCAGAGTACAGGAGCATTGTCTGCGGGTGACACCGCTGCGTCTTCCACTGTTGTGCGTGCAAGCCAATTCCCTGTCCATACTACAGGCGAAGATGCCTCCTGTCCTTCACCTGTACTTGCACAAGCAGAAGTAGCACCATCATCAGCCACGTCCTTGTCCCAGCGCAGCGTTCAGTTATCCATATCACAATCTTTGGAACGCAGGCGCAAATACGCTGCCAACGCCCCACATGCCACAGTTCTAAATGCACACATTTCGCGAATGCTTGCGCTGGAAATGTTGCCTTTTAGGCTGGTGGAGACAGAAGCATTCCGCAACGTGATGGCGGCGGCTGTCCCACGTTACTCAGTCCCCAGCCGCCACTATATTTCCCCGGTGTGCCGTCCCCGCATTACATAACCACGTGTCACAAAACATCATAGGTGCCCTTAACATTGCAGTTTCAGGCAAAGTCCACCTAACCACGGACACGTGGACAAGTGCTTGCAGGCAGGGTTAATATTCTGGAAGCCCTGACCCAGTCTGACCTTGGGACGGAACACGTCCTTGCGACACCGAGGATTGCAGGCCCTAACTCAGTCAGGGTTTCACTCACAGTGTACAGCTCTGGCACGTCATGCTCCTCAGCCTCCTCCTCTTCCTCCACTTCACCCTCCACACCAGTCGCAAGCTGGAAGCACTGCAGCACTGCCTTGGTTAAGCGGCAACAGGCTGTGCTGAAGCTAATATGCGCAGGTGACAAACCCCACAACGCTGAAGTGTTGTGGACAGCTCTGAAACAGCAGGCAGATCACTGGCTCACACCGCTGGACCTACAGCCAGGCATGGTCGTGTGTGACAATGGCTGGAACCTTGTGACGGCTCTGAGGCGAGGCGAGCTGACATATGTTCTATGCGTGGCCCATGTGCTCAACCTCGTGGTTCAGCGGTTTATTAAATCCTACCCAGAGCTGTCTGATCTGCTCGTCAAAGTACGCCGCCTGTGTGCCCATTTCAGAAAGTCACCTACTGCTTCTGCCGGCCTTGCCGGCTTTCAGCGGCGTTTGCAGCTTCCTGCTCACAGACTGGTGTGTGATGTCCCCACGTGTTGGAATTCCACACTGCACATGTTGGTCAGGATTTGTGAGCAGAAGAGGGCAGTTGTTGAGTACCAGCATCAACTAGGACATCGGTATACGGTTCAAACTCCACACATAAGACCTCAGGAGTGGACATGGATGTCCGACATATGTACCATCCTCCAAAACTTTGATCAAAGATCTGATCAAAAATTTGATCAAACTTTTAATCAAGATGAACAAGGGTTGGATTGGGCCTGACTTCACCACACCACCACCAAATGATAGCGGAATTTAAATTTTTGTGCCGGTAGATTCCCATGCACCTCCACACACCCACACATCGGTACAGACTTCATGTGTTTGGCTACTTGCTGTACTGCTCCTCCTTCTCCTCATCCGCCACCATCATATGATCAGTGTGACCGTGGTTCATGATGCCACAAAACCATAATTTTTTTACATCATATTTATGATGATGATGCACCTAACCGTTCTAAAGTTAGGCATTAGTTTCATGTATACCACCCAGGGGTAAATGTTTTAGTCCATGCTTCCAGAATGAGCATTACAAGTAATGGAGACCCGCTCCTTTGTAATGGGAAACATTTTTAGAGGCTCTCCTCCATGTTTCTTCCCAAGGGCATCGCAATGCCTCCCAATTTTTGGCTTCCCTGCCTATGGCAATCCTACAAAAGAACCACTTGCTTCAAATGGGCACATTATTGAAAAAGGCTCTCATTCACGTCTCTATCCAGGGGCATTGAAGTGCTACACAATTTTTGGCTTCCCTGCCTAGGGCAATACTAAAAAAGACCCACTTGCTTACAATGGGCCCATTTTTTTAAAAAGCCCTCATGCACGCCTCTATCCAGGGGCATATTGCACGCCCCTATGCAGGGGCATCTTGGTGCCTCCAAACCTTTGGCATCCCTGCCTAGGGCAATACTAAAAAAGACACGCTTGCTTACAATGGGCACATTTTTTGAAAAAGCCCTCATGCACGCCTTTATGCAGGGGCATCTTGGTGCCTCCAAACCTTTGGATTCCCTGCCTAGGGAAATACAACAACAGACACACTAGCTTAAAATGGGCACATCATTTAAAGAGGCCCTCATGCACACCTCTATCCCATGGCATATTGGTGCCTCCCAATTATTGGCTTTCCTGCCTAGGGCAATACAAAAAAAGACACACTTGCTTACAATGGGCACTTTTTTTAAAAGGCCCTCATGCACGCCTCTATACAGTGACATATTGGTGCCTCCCAAATTTTGGCTTCCCTGCCTAGGGAAATACTACAAAAGACCCACTTGCTTAAAATGGGCGCATTTTTGGAAAAGGCCCTCATGCACGCCTCTATCCAGGGGCATTGAAGTGCCTCCCAATTTTTGGCTTCCCTGCCTAAGGAAATGCTACAAAACACGCACTTCCTTATAATGGGCACAATATTGAAAAAGGCTCTCATGCACGTCTCTATCCAGGGGCATTGAAGTGCGACACAATTTTTAGCTTCCCTGCCTAGGGCAATGCTAAAAAAGACCCACTTGCTTACAATGGTCACATTTTTTGAAAAGGCCCTCATGCACGCCTCTATGCAGGGGCATCTTGGTGCCTCCAAACCTTTGGTTTCCCTGCCTAGGGAAATACTAAAAAAGACCCACTTGCTTCCAATGGCCACAATTTTTTAAAAGGCCCTCATGCAAGCCTCTATTCAGGGGCATATTGGTGTCTCCCAATTTTTGGCTTCCCTGCCTAGGACAATACTAAAAAAGACTCAGTTGCTTAAAATGGGCACATTTTTGGAAAAGGCCCTCATGCACGCCTCCATCCAGGGGCATTGAAGTGCCTCCCAATTTTTGGCTTCCCTGCCTAGGGCAATGCTACAAAACACACACTTCCTTATAATGGGCACATTATTTAAAGAGGCATTTATTTACATCTCTTCCCAGAGGCCTGGCAGTGCCACACAATTTAAAAAAAAAAAAAAATCTTTCATATAATCCAAAAGACCAACATACACCAACTCTGTCTCACAAGTGGGTATGAGCCCTTAATATTTTTTCCATGAAAATCCGTTTTGGTTTCATTTAGTAACGTTTTCTTGGCAGTCCGTAAAAGTGGCGTAATAGTCTGACAACATTGTTGACATCAGTGACCTTGGAGTCTGAAATGCTTACAGGGGTCTTCCCCATGCTGTTCCCATGTCATTTCAGCACTGTTCTGATACTTTTGTGACATTTTTAGGGTTTTTCCATGCTGCCAGGGGTCATGTCAGAAAAATACTCTGGTCTCCCATAGGATAACATTGGGCTCGGTGCTCGGGCCGAGTACACGAGTATCTTGGGATACTCAGCCCGAGCTTCAAGCACCTGAGCATTTTAGTACTCGCTCATCACTACTCATTATAATTATTATTATTATTATATTATTATTGTCATTATTATTATTTATCATAGCACCATTTATCACAAGTGAAAAGGATTATGTACAACTAGATGGCAGCCCGATTCTAAAGAATCGGGAGTCTAGAATCCATATATAGTTTATTTACTAATAGTTACGGGAGTGCGGTGATATGAATTGTGTGTATACAGGCGGCTCTGTGGGTAGCACAGTATACGGTTGCTCAGTGGTTAGCAGTGAGTGCGGTGGCTCAGTGGTTAGCAGTGAGTGCGGTGGCTATGTGGTTAGCAGTGAGTGCGGTGGCTCAGTGGTTAGCAGTGAGTGCGGTGGCTCAGTGGTTAGCAGTGAGTGCGGTGGCTCAGTGGTTAGCAGTGAGTGCGGTGGCTCAGTGGTTAGCAGTGAGTGCGGTGGCTCAGTGGTTAGCAGTGAGTGCGGTGCTCAGTGGTTAGCAGTGAGTGCAGTGGCTCAGTTGTTAGCAGTGAGTGCGGTGAGGTTGGTCAGCGCAGCGCCGTGGGCAGAGTGGTCAGCGCAGCGCCGTGGGCAGAGTGGTCAGCGCAGCGCCGTGGGCAGAGTGGTCAGTGCAGCGCCGTGGGCAGAGTGGTCAGCGCAGGGCCGTGGGCAGAGTGGTCAGCGCAGCGCCGTGGGCAGAGTGGTCAGCGCAGCGGCGTGGGCAGAGTGGTCAGCGCAGCGCCGTGGGCAGAGTGGTTAGCGCAGCAGCGTGGGCAGAGTGGTCAGCGCAGCACCGTGGACAGAGTGGTCAGCACAAACATACACACACACACATACACACACTGCGCTATACTTACCACCGACCCTGCTTCTTCCCGCCGCCTGGATCCTGAGTTGACATGTCGCCGCCCTTCGGACGACTGGATTCAATATGTCGTCCGGGTAGTTTGGCGAGACATCTTGGACGCTATATTGGATCTAGTAGTTTGGGGGCGGCGACATGTTGACTGAGGATCCAGGCAGCGGACGCAGGCCCGGTGGTAAGTATAGCGAAGTGTGTGTGTGTGCGTGTATGTGTGTGTAGAAAGTTGAGGGAAGTGCGGACAAAGTGACGGAAGTGCCTACATACACAGATATATACACATACTGTACATTGCATATGGAGGGGTGAGGAGAGCGGAGGCTGGAGGGCAGAGGACAGGGAGAGGAGAGCAGAGGCTGGAGGGCAGAGGACAGGGAGAGGAGAGCGGTGGATGGAGGGCAGAGGACAGGGAGAGGAGAGCGGAGGCTGGAGGGCAGAGGAGAGCGGAGGCTGGAGGGCAGAGGAGAGCGTAGGCTGGAGGGCAGAGGAGAGCGGAGGCTGGAGGGCAGAGGAGAGCGGAGGCTGGAGGGCAGAGGAGAGCGGAGGCTGGAGGGCAGAAGAGAGCAGAGGCTGGAGGGCAGAGGACAGGGAGAGGGAGGAGAGCGGAGTCTGGAGGGCAGAGAACAGGGAGAGGAGAGCGGAGGCTGGAGGGCAGAGGACAGGGAGAGGAGAGCGGAGGCTGGAGGGCAGAGGACAGGGAGAGGAGAGCGGAGGCTGGAGGGCAGAGGACAGGGGAGGCTGGAGGGGAGAGGACAGGGAGAGGAGAGCGGAGGCTGGAGGGCAGAGGACAGGGAGAGGAGAGCGGAGGCTGGAGGGCAGAGGACAGGGAGAGGAGAGCGGAGGCTGGAGGGCAGAGGACAGGGAGAGGAGAGCGGAGGTTGGAGGGCAGAGGACAGGGGAGAGGAGAGCGGAGGCTGGAGGGCAGAGGAGAGTGGAGGGCAGAGGACAGGGAGAAGAAAGCGGAGGCTGGAGGGCAGAGGACAGGGAAAGGGGAGCGGAGGCTGGAGGGCAGAGGACAGGGAGAGGAGGGGAGGCTGGAGGGCAGAGGAGAGGGAGAGGAGAGCGGAGGTTGGAGGGCAGAGGACAGGGGAGAGGAGAGCGGAGGCTGGAGGGCAGAGGAGAGTGGAGGGCAGAGGACAGGGAGAAGAAAGCGGAGGCTGGAGGGCAGAGGACAGGGAAAGGGGAGCGGAGGCTGGAGGGCAGAGGACAGGGAGAGGAGAGGGGAGGCTGGAGGGCAGAGGAGAGGGAGAGAAGAGCGGAGGCTGGAGGGCAGAGGACCGGAAGAGGAGAGCAGACTCTGTAGGGCAGAGGACAGGGAGAGGAGAGCGTAGGCTGGAGGGCAGAGGACAGGGAGAGGAGAGTGGAGGCTGGAGGGCAGAGGACAGGGAGAGGAGAGCGGAGGCTGGAGGGCAGAGGACAGGGTGAGGAGAGCGGAGGCTGGAGGGCAGAGGAGAGCGGAGGCTGGAGGGCAGAGGAGAGCGGAGGCTGGAGGACAGAGGAGAGCGGAGGCTGGAGGCCAGAGGAGAGCGGAGGCTAGAGGGCAGAGGAGAGCGGAGGCTGGAGGGCAGAGGAGAGCGGAGGCTGGAGGGCAGAGGAGAGCGGAGGCTGGAGGGCAAAGGACAGGGGAGGCTGGAGGGTAGAGGAGAGCGGAGGCTGGAGGGCAGAGGAGAGCGGAGGGCGGAGGCTGGAGGGCAGAGGACAGGTGAGAGGAAAGCGGAGGCTGGAGAGCAGAAGACAGGGAGAGGAGAGCAGAGGCTGGAGGGCAGAGAACAGGGAGAGGAGAGCGGAGGCTGGAGGGCGGAGGACAGGGAGAGGAGAGCGGAGGCTGGAGGGCAGAGGACAGGGAGAGGAGAGCGGAGGCTGGAGGGCAGAGGAGAGTGGAGGGCAGAGGCTGGAGGGCAGAGAACAGGGAGAGGAGAGCGGAGGCTGGAGGGCGGAGGAAAGGGAGAGGAGAGCGGAGGCTGGAGGGCAGAGGACAGGGACAGGATAGGGGAGGCTGGAGGGCAAAGGACAGGGGAGGCTGGAGGGCAGAGGACAGGGGAGGCTGGAGGGCAGAGGACAGGGGAGACTGGAGGGCAGAGGACAGGGAGAGGAGAGCGGAGGCTGGAGGGCAGAGGATAGGGCAGAGGAGAGCGGAGGCTGGAGGGCAGAGGAGAGTGGAGGGCAGAGGACAGGGAAAGGGGAGCGGAGGTTGGAGGGCTGAGGAGGGGTGAGGAGAGCGGAGGCTGGAGGGCTGAGGAGAGCGGAGGCTGGAGGGCTGAGGAGAGCGGAGGCTGGAGGGCTGAGGACAGGGGAAGCTGGAGGGCAGAGGACAGGGGAGGCTGTAGGGCAGAGGACAGGGGAGGCTGGAGGGCAGAGGACAGGGGAGGCTGGAGGGCAGAGGACAGGGGAGGCTGGAGGGCAGAGGACAGGGGAGGCTGGAGGGCAGAGGACACGGAGAGGAGAGCAGAGGCTGGAGGGCAGAGGATAGGGCAGAGGAGAGTGGAGGGCAGAGGACAGGGAAAGGGGAGCGGAGGCTGGAGGGCAGAGGACAGGGAGCGGAGAGCGTAGGCTGGAGGGCTGAGGAGGGGTGAGGAGAGCGGCGGCTGGAGGGCTGAGGAGAGCGCAGGCTGGAGGACTGAGGACAGGGGAGGCTGGAGGGCTGAGGACAGGGGAGGCTGGATGGCAGAGGACAGGGGAGGCTGGAGGGCAGAGGACAGGGGAGGCTGGAGGGCAGAGGACAGGGGAGGCTGGATGGCAGAGGACAGGGGAGGCTGGATGGCAGAGGACAGGGGAGGCTGGATGGCAGAGGACAGGGGAGGCTGGAGGGCAGAGGACAGGGAGAGGAGAGCGGAGGCTGGAGGGCAGAGGATAGGGCAGAGGAGAGCGGAGGCTGGAGGGCAGAGGAGAGTGGAGGGCAGAGGACAGGGAAAGGGGGGCGGAGGCTGGAGGGCAGAGGACAGGGAAAGGGGAGCGGAGGCTGGAGGGCTGAGGAGGGGTGAGGAGAGCGGAGGCTGGAGGGCTGAGGAGAGCGGAGGCTGGAGGGCTGAGGACAGGGTAGGCTGGAGGGCAGAGGACAGGGGAGGCTGGAGGGCAGAGGACAGGGGAGGCTGGAGGGCAGAGGACAGGGGAGGCTGGATGGCAGAGGACAGGGAGGCTGGATGGCAGAGGACAGGGGAGGCTGGATGGCAGAGGACAGGGGAGGCTGGAGGGCAGAGGACAGGGAGAGGAGAGCGGAGGCTGGAGGGCAGAGGAAGGGCAGAGGAGAGCGGAGGCTGGAGGGCAGAGGAGAGTGGAGGGCAGAGGACAGGGAAAGGGGGGCGGAGGCTGGAGGGCAGAGGACAGGGAAAGGGGAGCGGAGGCTGGAGGGCTGAGGAGGGGTGAGGAGAGCGGAGGCTGGAGGGCTGAGGAGAGCGGAGGCTGGAGGGCTGAGGACAGGGCAGGCTGGAGGGCTGAGGACAGGGCAGGCTGGAGGGCTGAGGACAGGGAAGGCTGGAGGGCAGAGGACAGAGGAGGCTGGAGGGCAGAGGACAGGGGAGGCTGGAGGGCAGAGGACAGGGGAGGCTGGAGGGCAGAGGACAGGGGAAGCTGGAGTGCAGAGGACAGGGGAGGCTGGAGGGCAGAGGACAGGGGAGGCTGGAGGGCAGAGAACAGGGGAGGCTGGAGGGCAGAGGACAGGGGAGGCTGGAGGGCAGAGGCACAGCTCTAATCACAGAGATAGGTGTGGCATGCTGGGAGTTGTTGTGCCACACACTGCTGTGTGACCTGGCTGCAGCTCGTTCGTTCACCTCAGTAAGGAGAGGTTGTCCCCAGGAGCCTGCTTGCTTTCCCCTCTCCCTCCGTTCCTCCCTCTGTGTGTGTTCCCTTCTGTGTCGGCTTCTTCCTGGAGCTGCCTCCTCCTCCTCCTTCTCACTGAGCAGCCACCTGAAAGAGGCATGGAGAGGCTGCACTTCCAGGGGGCTGCAGGGGCCATAGATGAGTACGTGGAGTCCAGGAGGTGAGGAGAGGGTGCAGACTGTGCACGGGATAAGAGAGAGAGACTGTTTGTTGCGAGTCAGGAGTCCCGAACATTGCAAGTGAAGCTTTGACTCACAGTGGAGCCTATTCAGTGAAGACTCGCAAAGCCATTGTGAGTGAGGCTTTGCGAGTTACTTGAGCGTATTCTGCTTCTGCACGGACTCGCAAAGGCATTGCGAGTGAGGCTTTGTGAGGCAGCCACGGACACGACGACGGAAACAGCGCCGAATATGACGGAAGTGAGTTAGGCTGATTATAAATTAGATAGAGATAAGTACCATATTCTTGAACAAAAAAAACACAGACAGGTATAAGAGGAGAGAGCACCCTGCCCACGAGGGCTCGCAGTCTACAAGGGATGGGTGAGGATACAGTAGATGAGAAGAGAGGAATCTGCTCACAAGGGCTCGACGTCTACAAGGGATGGGTGAGGATACAGTAGGTGAGGAGGGAGGACCCTGCCTGCGATGGCTCACACTCTACAAGGGATGGGTGAGAATATAGTAGGTGAGGAGAGAGAACCATGCCTATGAGGGCTCACAGTCTACAAGGGATGGGTGATGATACAGTAGGTGAAAGAGAAGACCCTGCCCATGAGGGCTCATAGTTTCCAAGGGATGGGTGAGGATACCATAGGTGAGGGTGGAGCTGGTTGTGCGGCAGTTTAGTGGACTAAGGATAACTGCAGGTTGTAGGCTTGTCAGAAGAGGCTGTAGATCCATGTAGATTCAGTTGTCCCCCATCTTCCATCCATCCATGTAGCTTCAGTTCTCCCCATCTCCCATCCATGTAGCTTCAGTGATCCCCCATCCCCCAATCCATCCATGTAGCTTCATTTGACCCCATTCCACATCCATTCATGTATCTTCAGTTGTCCCCATCCATTCATCCATGTAGCTTTAGCTCTCCCCCATCCCCATCCATCCATGTAACTTCAGTTCTCTCCCATCCTCCTATCCATGTAGCTTCAGTTCTCTCCATCCCCCCATCTGTCCATGTAGCTTCAGTTGTCCCCCATCCCACTATCCATCCATGCAGCCTCAGTTGTCCCCCATCCATCCATCCATGTAGCTTCAGTTCTCCCCCATCCCCATCTATCCATGTAGCGTCAGTTCTCCCCCATTCCCCATACATGTAGCTTCAGTTCTCCCCATCCCCATCCATCCATGTAGCTTCAGTTGGCCCCTATCACTCTATCCATCTATGTAGCTTCAGTTGTACCCCATCCCCTATCCATCCATGTAACTTCAGTTCTCCCCAATCTCCCCCATCTATCCATCCATGTAGCTTCAGTTCTCCTCCATCCTCTCATCCATCCATGTGGCTTGAGTAGTCCCCCATCACCCAGCCCCCTTTTCCAGGCTGCCTCCCCCCAGGCTGCTATCTTCAGCTGTAACAGCACCTTACCTGACTCCACGTTCCTGGATATTGGCACCCAGCGCCCAACAGCTTCTTCCTGTGCAGCGCTCCCGGCCTTCCACTCATTGCTGAGCTGTCGGCAGTGTGATGACATCATGACGTAGCCGACCTCTGCCATGTGAGCGCCGCTCGTCATTGTCAGGAAGCTGATTGGAGCTTCCCAGACCCCAAAAGTGCGGGGGTGCTCACACACTCACTTGTGACCACATCTTAAAGGGGCAGTTACAAGGGAATGTGGCGCCCTCCTCCAAAAACTCGCCGGATTACATGCAGTTTGGAAGGAGGAATACTTTTAAAAAATATATATATATCTTGCTCCTGGTGCTTCCCTCCTGACACCTGGCGCCCTAGGCATGTGCCCTCACATGCCTAGTGGTAAATACGGCCCTGGTGGTGACTGTGGGCCAAAATTTACCCTGATATTAACAATTTTCTGCTAGAAGAAAGAAGCAAAGTCTTCAGCTGAGATGTGAGGAGAGGAAGAAGGTGATGGGGGATAGGAAATAGTGTTGAAAGTGTTGAATAGCTGTTTAGGGTTGTTAGATAGGGAGTGTATGAGAGAAAGGAAGCAGGCTTGTTTTGTAGCATGGAGTGTGAATTTGAAATTAGTGAGAGATTGTTGGCATCTAATGAAGTGCTTGCGGAAATGAGATCTCTTCCATCTCCACTCACCATCCCTGGAAGCCTGCCTCTGTTCTTTAGTCAAGCTGGTGTGCAATAGTTAATTGTGTGTGTCTTGGTATGCCTGAGGGGGCGGACGATCCGAGAACTACAGATAATGCTGTATTATATAAAATGGCAGCAACATCTACATTACATAAGAAAGCTATGTCTGTGAGAGGGAGCAGGGACTCTGAAAGGGAGTGTAAATCAAGGTGTTTAAAATTTTTGCGAGGAGGTGTAAATTTGTGGAGTTGGGGTTTTCTACTAGAAGAGGGGAGAAAGAAAATGTAGGAAGGTTGTGGTCAGGCAGGGTGAGAGCTGAGTTTGAGATGTTAGATAGGCAACAGGCAGGTGAAGATAAGGTCAAGTGTGTGGCAATCTTTGCGAGTGGCCACAGAGGACCATTGAGTGTGTACGAAGGAGGAAGTGAATATTAAACGTTTAGCAACAGCTGAGTTGGATGTGTTACTTGGGCTTTTAAAGTCACCCATGATGACAGTGGGGATGTCAGCGGAAAGGAGGTTGGATGAAGAGTAGATGTGGATAGAGCGCACCACAAAAGAGGGGAGAAATCTGGGTGAAAGAACATTTATAGAACAGAAGAAAATCAGCTTCTCAACTTGGTGCAGGTGGTGTGAGAAAGATGTAACCCATCATAAGAAAGTGCAACTGGAGAGGATATATAAGAGGCGGTGAGCCAGGTTTTAGTGATACCAAGGATGGAGAGTTTGTTAATGATGAAAAGGGCTCCTAAGTGAGGAAATGAGGAAGCGGGGGGTTAGGTGTATTGGTGTAAGGTTGGAAGGGTTGCAAAGGTTTGTGATAGATTGTAGATAGGGGTTAGAAATGGCCTAATAAGAAGAAGAATTAAATGGATAGAAAGGGAAAATGAGCAATTGTAAGTACACAATGCTATATAATATTATAATTGCAATATACACTGCTCAAAAAAAATAAAGAGAACACTTAAACAACAGAATATAACTCCAAGTATATCAAACTTCTTTGAAATCAAACTGTCCACTTAGGAAGCACATGCTGTTGTGCAAATGTAATAGACAACAGATGGAAATTATTAGCAATTATTAAGACACACTCAATAAAGGAGTGGTTCTGCAGGTGGGGACCACAGACAACATCTCAGTACCAATGCTTTCTGGCTGATGTTTTGGTCACTTTTGAATGTTGGTTGTGCTTTCACACTCGTGGTAGGATGACACGGACTCTGCAACACAAACAAGTGGCTGAGGTAGTGCAGCTCATCCAGGATGGCACATCAATGCGACCAGTGGCAAGAAGGTTTGCTCTGCCTTTCAGCGTAGTGTCCAGAGGCTGAAGGCGCTACCAGGAGACAGGCCAGTACACCTTGAGAAGTGGAGGGGGCTGCAGGAGGGCAACAACCCAGCAGCAGGACTGCTACCTCCGCCTTTGTGCAAGGAGGAACAGGAGAAGCACTGCCAGAGCCCTGCAAAATGACCTCCAGCAGGCCACAAATATGTATAGGTCTGCACAGACGGTTAGAAACCGACTCCATGAGGATGGTATGAGGGCCTGACATCCACAGATGGGGGTTGTGCTCACAGACCAACTTTGTGCAGAACGCTTGGCATTTGCCACAGAACACCAGGATAGGCAATTTCGCTACTGGCGCCCTGTGCTCTTCACAGATAAAAGCACGTTCACACTGAGCACATGTGACAGACATGACAGAGTCTGGAGATGCTGTGGAGAGCGATCTGCTGCCTGCAACATCATTCAGCATGACCGGTTTGGCAGTGGGTCAGTAATGGTGTGGGGTGGCATTCCTTTGGAAGGCCTCACAGCCCTCCATGTGCTCGCCAGAGGTAGCCTGACTGCCAATAGGTACCGAGATGAGATCCTCAGACCCCTTGTGAGACCATATGCTGGTGCGGTTGGCCCTGGGTTCCTCCTAATGAGGACAATGCCAGACCTCATGTTGCTGGAGAGTGTCAGAGGTTCCAGCAAGATGAAGGCATTGAAGCTATGGACTGGCCCGCTCGTTCCCCAGATCTGAATCCAATTGAACACATCTGGGACATCATGTTTCGCTCCATCCACCAACATCATGTTGCACCAAAGACTGTCCAGGAGTTTGCAGATGCTTTAGTCCAGGTCTTGAAGGAGATCCCTCTGGAGACCATCTGCAACCTCATCAGGAGCATGCCCAGGCATTGTAGGGAGGTCATACAGGCACGTAGAGGCCATACACAATACTAAGCCATAGCGAATGGAGCAAGCCCAAGAACTAACTAATCTGGGCAGGTGCCGATGATGTCAGGAGGAGGAGAGGCGGTCCTCATAAAACAGAGGAGGATGACTGACAGCAGCAAGGCCTTCAGGTCCTGCGGAGAGAGTGTACCTCCCAGACCTTTTCCAGGTATTAACATACATAGTAGGAAATATTAAAAAGTATTTATTTTGGTGTCCCCTTTGAGGTATAGAGATAAGAGCCACCTTCACAAAATGCAGGATAAGCACTGCTTAAGGTGGGTCTTTTAGTTTAATAGCAGCTGGGCGAATGACAGGTTCCCTTTAACATTTTTTGGGGAGAATTTATTTGGAGAGAAAATCTTTATTATTTCTTATAGTAAGCAGCATGAGAGGCAATCTGTTCTAAAAATAAAAAGCCAAGAAGCCAGCGCTGCCTGTGGTTAGCACACAATACAAGAAGTGCATGTGCACATATTAATTTCTAACTGTACTTTAAAATTGAGACATTTGGCAAACAATTGATCAATTCTTTGAGCCACCCCGCCACATCACAGCATTCTCAGATGGGGCAGACTTACTCTATGTTTTTTATATACGCTGAGCCATTACAGCCTACTGAATACTTTAAAATCAAGACCACATTGAACACACACGTACCTGAAGCATTTCTGAACCACTCCCATGGTGCCAGAAGGGCAAGCGCAGAAAAAGGCCGATCAGGTCTGGACATGACATTCGGACATTATCAGATCTGACCCCCACACTGCCAGACCAGCAATCATCGATGAGGGTGGAGCAGGCCTAGACACGTGTGCAAAAATCAAGCAGAGCCTATGGGCAGGGTGTGGCTGATACATGTGTGTACAGCAGCCTAAAACAATCACAATAAATACAGATAGAATGGCATGCATAACCAAGCGCGCACGGAAAAAAGTGGGGGTCAGCAATCTGTTCTACACTTATGTGATAGGAATTCCTATGAAAATAGCATATGGCCTGTATATGCTCCACATCCATGATCATATAGGCGTGTTCACACTTATCAAACTCCATAGTATGGATATTGCTTCTTGAAAGTTTGCAATCACTATTTCATTTCATGCCATACATTTACAATTGAGACTTTTGTCATGTGCACAAATCTGATATATGTATACAGTACTTCATATTAAAGTTGCCCTTCCATTCTTGCAGTGATGACTAGTGTTATTCAGCATTCCAGATGAATTGGTGGTGAATGGTGACCTGAATAAACTTATTTGTTTTCAACATTATGTCTCTTATTAAGACGTTACACAGCGCTTCAAAAATAACTGCACCTAATTGCAACCCAGTTCTTATACCTTGTGGCCTGGGCAATTGGATTTGTGACAGACAGTGACTTTAGTTCTGTAGACCACTGCATGGAGGGGTTAATGAAGAGCAACACATTAAGAAACAACATAGTGCAAACATTAATACCCTGTAGTGATTGCTAGGGTCTAAATCCTGGTGGTGGAAGAGGTGTGCCCCTCAGGCAAAGTAAACAGGTGTCAGCGTGGAGCTCAGCATCTCACCATGATCTTACAAGTGCAGTACAACACAGGTACACTCTGCTACACTGTGCTAGATTTATACAGTAGACTGGTGATGGATCCCCTGCAAGGCATGGTTGATCTGGATGTCTTTGTTTGTTGGTAAAGATGTAGCAGAGCTGAGGAAGATAAGAAGACCTGGATTATGCTGGATGGAGGTTTTCTTTGTAATTAAAGATGGAGTCCCTAAATGTGTTTTGTGTTTTATTTCTAATAAAAAAAAATTTTTCTCTGTGTTGTGTTTTCTTTTACTATTTACTAAAAATTAATGGTGACTGGATCTAAAGTGGCCTAACATCAAGCATTTTGGGCTTAGTATCAGCTGGCAATACAAAACTTTTATTAACCCTATTATTACTCAGTGTGCAACCCCTCTCCAGGGCCGTTGGAAGAGCCGAGTAAATCGCCTGGAAATGGCACTACAATGAATGCGCCTTTTTCATAGGTAGCTGCGGGCTGCAGTTTTCAATGTGGAGGGTCCAGAATGCTTGGACCTTACCACGACGAGAATCCCAGCCCCCAGGTGCCTGGTTTTACCTGGCTGGTGATCAACATATTGTGGGAGACCACATATTTTTATTTTTAATTAATTATGTAAATAAGTAAAAAAAAAATTGGGCTTCCCTGTATTTTGTCAGCCAAGGTAAAGCCAGACATCTGGGGGTATCAGCTCATGGCTGTCCACTGAGAATCAAAAACACTGTGAAGTGCTACATCTTTTTTTAAATTATTTATTTTTACATTACTATGATTTCAGTTAATCTGTGAATGGCCCAACAGCCAACCACAGATGCTGTCACAGAGAGTGAGCATCTGTGATTGGCTGTTGGAGTAACCTGAAACCAACCCATACATTCTATCATCTGGGTATTGGCAGATTCCAGGTTATTCCAACAGCCAATCACATATGCCCATTCTCTGTGACAGTGTCTTTAATTGGCTGTTGGGTCCCTCATACATATCTATATATATAATCACGAATGTTGTGCCGCTATTCCGGCATGGCCGCCGCACCGTCGCGAGCCGATATTACCGGCACCGCAACCGGGTGCCAGCATCGCGAGCTGCTATTACCGGCGCCACGAGCGCTCGATCAATGGCGCCTTGCTGAGTACAGTGTATTTGAAATATGGCACCATAGAGAGCGCCGCTATTCTGATTGGTCGCCGCGTTCAGCGTGGCGACCATTCAGAATGGCGGCGTGCTCTATAGCGCCATATTTCAAATATACTGTACAGTGTATTTGAAATATGGCGCCATAGAGCGCGCCGCTATTCTGATTGGTCGCCACGCTGAACGCGGCGACCAATCAGAATAGCGGCGCGCGCTATGGCGCCATATTTCAAATACACTGAGTACAGTATTTCAAATACACTGAGCTACCCATGCAGCTGACTGTATATACTCTGCTACCCATGCAGCTGACTGTATACTCTGCTACCCACTGAGCTACCTGTATATACTCTGCTACCCACGCAGCTGCCTGTATACTCTGCGACCCACAGAGACACCTGTATATACTCTGCTACCCACGCAGCTGGCTGTATACTCTGCTACCCACAGAGCTGCATGTATATACTCTGCTACCCAGCCAGCCGCCTGTATATTCTGCTACCCACAGAGCTGCCTGTATATACTTTGCTACCCATGCAGCTGGCTGTATACTCTGCTACCCACGGAACTGCCTGTATATACTCTGATACCCACGCAGCTGGCTGTATACTCTGCTACCCACGCAGCCGCCTGTATATACTCTCCTACACACGCAGCCGCCTGTATACTCTGCTACCCACAGAGCCGCCTGTATACGCTGCTACCCACAGAGCCACCTGTATATACTCTGCTACCCATGCAGCTGACTGTATACCTGCTGTATAATACCCCACACTTAACTCCATAAAGACGTATACTGTATACTGTATACATGTTCATATATACCGTATATACTCGTGTATAAGCCGACCCATGTATAAGCCGACCCCCTACTTTTGCCCCCAAAATCTGGGAAAACCTATTGACTCGTGTATAAGCCGAGGGTGGACCCCAGAACAGGTATACAGCCCCCAGCAGTGTGGTATACAGGCCCCCCCAGTGGTATACAGGCCTCCCCAGTGGTAGTATACAGCCCCCAGCAGTGTGGTATACAGCAGCCTCCCCAGTGGTAGTATACAGCCCCCAGCAGTGTGGTATACAGCAGCCTCCCCAGTGGTACATACAGGCCCCAGCAGTGCTACAGCAGCCTTCCCAGTGGTATATACAGCAGCAGCCCCAGGGGTATATACAGCACCAGCCCCAGGGGTATATACATCACCAGCCCCAGGGGTATATACAGCACCAGCACCAGGGGTATATACAGCACCAGCCCCAGGGGTATATACAGCACCAGCCCCAGGGGTATATACAGCACCAGCCCCAGGGGTATATAGAGCACCAGCCCCAGAGGTATACAGGCCCCCCATCAAGATCCAGGCCCCCCCCCCTTGCTCGGCAAACCTGTAAAGTAAAATCATTATACTTATCACTGTCCTGTCGCCTCTGTTCCGCCGCTGCCGACATCGCGATCCCAGGCTTCATTCAGCGTCTTCCGGCTTCCTGTGGTCTACGCAGACAATGACGTCATTGCCTGCGACCACAGGAAACCGAAAGAAGACGGATGAAGCCGGGGATCGCGATGTCGGCAGCGGCGGAACGGAGGCGACAGGACAGTGATAAGTATAATGATTTTACTTTACAGGTTTGTCGCGCAAGGGGGGGGGGGCCCTGGATCTTGATGGGGGGGGCCTGTATACTGATGGGGGTGGCGGGCGGGCGGTATACTCGTGTATAAGCCGAGGGGGGACTTTTCAGCCCAAATTTTGGGCTGAAAAACTCGGCTTATACGCGAGTATATTACGGTATTTGTATTTCTACTCTAACATTCTTAAACCTACACTACACATAGTCGAGAAACATATGGTATGTATTCTTTACTGTAATTCATTCTATTTATATTTTATGGATATGTATATATATACAATATATTTTATGTACATATATATCTATTACGTAAAGTTTTTCCTTATTGCTTTTTTTTTTACATTTCATAGTCAAACATATTTATCTAAAATCTAAGAACCTTAACAATAAACTTAGGCTGCCTTCACATTTGCGTTTGGAGCGCAGTGTACCAAACGCAGCCAAACGCTTGCGCACATGCGTTCCTATATTTAACATGGGAACGCATGTGCCTGCGTATGGCTGCGTTAAGCCGCATTTGCGTTTGGATGCGCATAATTTATGCGCCCTCCGACCACGCTCCAAACGCATCATGCAGCATTGTTTTGTGCGTTCGCGGCGCTTGTTCTATCCGCAAGCACACAAAAATGCATTGATCTCAATGGATCCGCAGTGTCCTCTGCATGACACCACAGGAGAACGCTGCGGACCTCATTGAAATCTCTCCCGGCAGCCACCGGGAGATCATGCAGAGCCGCGGCTGATCTCCCGCTGGTGTCAACGGGGAGATACAGCTGATCTGACAGCTGTTTAAATCTCCTGCGCTGACACCGAATAGGTTGATGTCGGCGCGGGAGATTTGAAGCAGCGATCAGCTGTTTCTTATCTCCCACGGTGATATCACCCTATATGGTGTCAGCGCGGGAGATTTAAACAGCTGTCAGATCAGCTGTATCTCCCCGCTGATACCGGTGGGAGATCAGCTGTGCCGGGAGGAGGAGATCTCTGCCGCTGATCTCCTCCTCCCGGCTGCCCCCAGAGACAGCTGATTGGCTGCCGGGGCACCATAGTAATGTGAACGCATGCAGAGATTCTCTGCTGCGTTCACATTATTATGGGCTGCTTTTGCCTGCGCTTGCGTCTGCATGCCCTCTGCATGCAGACACAAATGCAAGTGTGAAGCCAGCCATATGTACATTCTTTTTCTGTCACTATTACCTTATAGTATGATGCTTTGCCCTTATTTTGCAAATGTTAATAAAAACTATGCTTTTTTCACAAGCGCAAAGAGTGTCATACATGTTTACTGTTCCTGTTAGCACATCTAAGGATGCACACAATTCATTTCACCGCACTCCCGTAGTAGTATAAAAATAAATAAATACTTTAAAAAAATGAAGTAGCGTTCTACAGTATTTTTGATTCTCAGCGCAGATAAAGCGGGCTGCCACCCCTAACTGCCTGGCTTTACTTTGGCTGACAATCAAAATACATGGAAACCTATTATTTCTTTTTTAATAATTGAAATAAATAATTAAAAAAAAAAATGTGTGGTCTCCCACCATATTTTGATCACCAGCCAGGTAAAATCAGACAGCTGGGGGCTGGGATTCTCAGCATGGAAATGCCTAAGCGTTCTGGTCCCCCCACTCTAAAAACTGCAGACCACAGCCGCCCCTGAAAATGGCACATTCATTGCTGCACCATTTCCAGATGCTTTACCCGGCTTTTCCAGCGTTCCTAGTGGGAGGTGGCATGCTGGGTAGTAATGGGGTCAGTACCAGCTTTGTATCGTCAGCTGGTACTAAGCCCAAAATTCATGGTATCAGGCCAAATTAGACCCACCCATGAATTTCACGTAAACATTAAAAAAACACAACACAGAGACAAAACTTTTTATTAGAAATAAAACAAAAAACACATTTAGGGACTCCATCTTTAATACAAAAAAAAAAACCTCTCTGACATAGTCTATAGAAAGGCCAATGTCAGCTCTGCTTCATTTCTTTGAACAGAGCAACAAGCAAGTTCAGGCTGACAGTGACATAGGTCAATCGAGTTCATAGCTGAACCCTGACGTCACCACAAACACTGCCGAGAACTGAAGTGGTTCTCGGCAGTGCAGTGAATATCTCCGTAGGTTAATGAGCGGCCCAGAAGTAGATGCAGCCAAGAAAGTGGGACTGCAGGACGTTCACCACGGGACCCGGTAAGTATAATGATGAAGTTTATTAATAATGTGCTTTGTTTTACAATCCCTGGCCTCTAATGGCAAGGAATCCAAGGAAACCCGTGTTCAGAATGTGTGCACAGACACTAGGTGTTCAGAACAGACCCCGAATTTTACCGTTCTGGTTCACCCATCACTAATCAATTGCTCTTCTGGAACTGTTTATCTTACAGTTAGATGGTATGTTGTTACATTCAGATTTCTTTTCAAATTATAAGTCTGGTTATGCGGATAGAATGACTAAAAATGTTTTTTTTCCAGAAAAAAACAATAAATTCTATCAGAGGATAGTTGAATATTAAATCACTTTTACCTTTCCAAAGCCTAACACTGTAGACACAAATGTTAGTGTGTTCTCATTCGCTGGCCCCGGCTGTTTATAAAGACTGCGTGGACCAGGTCTCATCCCATTGATTGCTTGCACTACTTTCTCATGATCAGATCACTGAACAGACAATACAGGGTGAAAGTACCACATTCCAGTAAGACTGAATTGGGTCACCAACAATCAAGAGCATATAGCACATTCCCAACAAGGACACAAGATGATGCATGTGTCTAACCCTTCCACTGGCTTTGCCAGGGCATCCACGGTCAACTACTTCAGCCAGCAGTAATTCCCGGAAAAGAGGTAGTGGCAAGCTTAGGAAGCTGACCAGGCACACTGAGGTATGTAGCCAGGTGACTGGATATTTCCAAACCGGGTTCTCCAATGAATTCTTGGGCTCACTGTTGGGAAGTGGAACAGTTCTGTAATCGTCCAGCTTGAACCGCTGACCTTATAATGAAGTCTGGTAGAATGTCCCACGGTGAAAGGATCAGTCACTTTCATATCTCTCACTTCCTGTTTTAGGGCATTGTGTCCCACAGGATTTAGGGGAAGACATTCATAGATGCCCATATGCTGATTCACTTAGACTGCATAATTATCTTCCAAATTCAGATATTTCACAAATTTACCCACAAAAGAGTCACCAAACAGTCCCACGTGAAGAAATGGTCAATGTCTCCCGATCCACTAAACAGAGGAACAATACGTCTGGCCTATTTAAGAAAAGTTCACCCCTGTACAAGTGCCCAGACATTCCTCATGGATGCTGAGTCATCACACTAACAATTTTATTGAACAGTTTAATGTATCAATTAATACTACACTAGTCAAAAACATGCCAAAAAGACATTTTTGTGAAATATGCCTGGCTTTTCATGCACACAGGTTTATTAGTATATTTTGAACAGAAAAAGGAAAAATATTTCAGCTAAGCAGAATAAATACATAAAGCAAGTATCAAAGATAACAATGAGCCATACAATTATACCTTCACTAAATGTAAGTAGTGTAAATGTTTGTATGTATGGTAGTTTACAGTACATTTAATGTTGTGCTTTGCTACATTTGCTAGACTGTAAATTCCATTATTTCTAGTAATTCAGTTTTTCCACTAATTGTTTTCTGCAGTTAAGCTCCGGCTTCATTATTAGAATATAACATTTTGGGAAGAAAATACAGACTAATATTCCAGCACTTGAGGTCAATATGGCAAATATCTCCACGGCCACCATATATTTCCCCTTGGTGCTCAGATAAGCCGGGATCATGGAGATCCAGACGCTACAGAACACCAGCATGCTGAAGGTGATGTACTTGGCCTCATTGAAACTGTCCGGTAATGTCCTCACCATGAAAGCCAGAACAAAGCTCACAGCGGCCAGGAGCCCCAGATAACCCAACATAGAGTAGAACCAGAGATCTGAGCCTTCATTACACTGAATGATGATCTTCCCAGGATAAGAGTAAATATCAACATCCTGATATGGAGGAGATACAAAAAGCCATATACCACATATCAGGACTTGGATGGAGGAACAGGTCACAATAATATAATAGGAGTATTTGGCTTCCATCCACTTTTTCCAGGAGCTTCCAGGTCTTGTGGCTCTGAAGACAATGCAGACCATGATAGTCTTGGCCAAAACAGATGAGACAGAAACAGAAAAGAAAAATCCAAATGATATTTGTCTCAGTAAGCAGGTGATGTCCAGCGGACGACCAAGGAAGAAGAAGACACACAGGAAGCTCAGCAAGATGGAGACCAGGAGGATGACGCTCACAATCCGGTTATTGGCCTTCACGAGAGGAGTGTCCCAAAAGGAAATGAAAGTTCTTAAAATAATCAGAGTTATAACAGAGGAAAATAAAGAGATAGAAGAAAACACAGAGGGGAGAAGGTCTGTCGTATAAGAGAGGAACTCAACCGCTTTAGGAACGCACTTCACTTTCTTCTCATCTGGCCATTCATCGTCCGGACACTTATAGCAAACTTCACTGTCTGTAGATGGAAAACAACATACATGGAAAAAATGTTACTCAGTTCACAAAAGGAGCAGAGAAATGGCATATTTATGAAAAAAATAACATTTTGTAGAAATACATTATAAAATTATTCAACTTTCTACAGTTAAAAGATGGTCCAATACCTATAATTATTTTTATAAATATCTTTTATAACATAACCACTTTTATTATTTGATTTACTTTTACATTTTCTAGAATTCTCCCTATACAGTTTATTTTTGTTGTTTTTTTATTTTTTCATTTTAGTGAAGTCTCAGAAAGATGTTACAGGAAGATTTCCTCATATCCACATCCTCACAGCTTCTATCACCACTCCTGGAAAAGCATGTCACCAGGGGGTCACACCTATACTGTGTCTGTTCTCAGGAAGAGTCCTTGAATCCTAATATAATTTACTTCTGGATCAGCTCCTTGGATCATTGGTAACAACTGACCCAGTTTGCTATCAGCATATTGTCAAGTCCAGCCTCCAGTGTAATATCGGAGAGGGTAGGCAGTTCAACATGTGACTGTGTCAAGTCCAATAGGAACATGTAATTCACAATCAACAAACACATCAATTCTGGAACAAATGAAGCCAGAAACGTCATTTGAAGCAAGGATCACCAAGCTACCACTTGTCTAAACATCATACAAAGAGAGAAATCCCTTGAGAAGGACATCATGGTTGGAAGAATAGAAGGAACAAAGTAAAGAGGAAGACCAGAAACCCGATGGCATGATAAAAGCAAGATAATGGCGGAAAAGACTCTAAATAGGCCTATCTAGGCTTGGGGAGGACCCATGGTGAAGCTATCTAGGCTTGGAGAAGACCTTTAGTGGAACCATCTAGGCATGGAGAACAGACTTGGAGGACCTATCTAGGCTTGGAAAAGACCCTGGTGGACCTATCTAGGCTTAGAGAAGACCAAGGTGGACATATCTAGGCTTGGAGAAAACCCTGTTAAACATACTCATACTTAGGCTTGGAGAAGACCCTGGTTGACCTTTCTAGGCTTGCAAAAGACCCTGGTGGACCTTTCTAGGCTTGGAGAAGACCTTTGGTGGACACATCTGGGCTTTGAGAAGACCCTTAGTGGACCTATTTAGACTTGGCTAAGACCCTGGTGGACCTATCTAGACATACAGAAAACCCTGGTGGACATATCTAGGCTTGGAGAATACCCTGTTAGACCTATTTAGGCTTGGATAAGACCCTGGTTGACCTTTTTATGCCTGGAAACGTCCATGGTGGACCATTCTAGGCTTGATGAAGACCCTAGTTGATCTATCTAGGCTGCATAAGATTGATCAACACCACAATGAGCAAAGAAAAACAATAGCTGCCACCACTAATCATTCATACAGGTAGATTGGACACCTATTACAGGTAGCCATGAGCTTCTGGTATGCAGTGTATAGAGCAATAGGAATGAAGCTAATAAATTGTATATATTTAATCTGACAGATAGGCAGTGTTTACAAAAATATACAACAGATGTTACGAAGGGGACAGACGACAAATGCAGTATACAGTTACATGATTTAAAAGGGATAAATAAAACAAAATACTTGACCTTTGGTTGCATCGGTGGCACAATTCTCTTTTTGGAGGGAAGTTCTCCTGAAAAATTGCACTAAAGTGCATATCTTAGTATCAAGCCCAGATTATAACTTGGTGTTTGCTTTTATTAGCAAAAATTACACCCACATATCTCCCCTCTGCTAAATCATAAAAGGGTCGGTCATAGGAAACATCCTTTATTTAAAATAACTCAGATAGACGACCCTCATTTTCCAGTTTATTACTCCAACATATCATTCCAATGACAATCAACAATGATGGTGCCACATACAGATCATCGCACCTTACCTAAACATGTTCGCCAATTTAATATTTAGCACGAACATTGAAAATTCGTTTCGAGATTGGGAATCTGAGCAATTTTCCATAAACTCATCAAACCCGACTATGTTTGGAAAAAAGTTTGAAATTTAAAATGACCCTAAATTTGGCCCCGGTGCCAAAATGCTCACTTTAAGACCAACTGGATAGAGACAACACCTTACACATATGGCTATGAGCGTCTCCAGCCATCAGGTCTACCGGCTAGTAGGAAGCTGTAGAATTTTTGTTAGCTTTAAATTAATTTTTTAAAGCTTCCAGTTTTCAGGTGTTTTGACACCTGCAGGGTGTTAATTTTGGAAATAGTGCCAGAGGTGGAAGCAGCTGTGAAGTCCAGGAAGCTTACAATGTCCTTAAAACATCCATTTGAGAGATCTTAATATTTTTGGGGGTCCGCAGAGGGTCTGCAGAGCGTGCAAGGCCATCTCTTCTACACTTGTGATAGGAATTTATATAAAAGTAGCATAAGGCCATTATATGTTTCACATCCATGATCATATAGATGTGTTAACACTGATGAGACACCATAGCATAGCTATTGCTTCTTGAAAATATGCAATCACTATTTCATGCCATACATTTACAATACAGACTTTTGTCATGTGCACAACTGTATTATATGTATAATTCATATTAAAGTTGACCTTGCATTGCTGCCTACCGGCCTTATTCAGCATTCCAGATGAGTTGCTGGTGAATGGTGAGTGACCTGAATAAACTTATTTGTTTTCATAATTATTTCTTCTATAAAGATATCAAGTTTCAATAATCACTGCACCGACCTAACCGCAACCCAACCCAATTGTGTTACCTTTTGTTCTGAAGAATTGGATTTTTGAGAGTGACATTACTTGTTTAACCCAACTCTTGGAAGGGTTAATGATGAAAACCAAGCAACAAGATAGTGCAATCATTGATATCCTCTAGTGATTGCTTGTGTCTGCTGATTGGATACTGTGCCGGCAACCCAGCAATTTCAAACACCGCTGCTTTGACAGCAGCGGTGTCTGAAGACATTGAAAGTTCGCACACACATGCGACTATCGCATAGTGTGCTATATGGGTGCAAGATGTTACTTTCAATGTGCACTCGCGCGAGGAAATCTCGTTCAATCGCATCATGCTGCAACTGAACTCGCATTTCTCTCGCAATGCAAGTTAAGTGCACTGTAAACGCACTAATATGACCTGTATCATTTACTGATACTGGTCCGAGTGCAATGCGAGTTTTTCTCGGATTGCACTCGCACGAGTCATACGCCCGTGAGCCTCCACCCTAATACTGCATTAAGTGGAAGGTGGCCCGGCTGTGTGAGACATCATTAACCTGACCTGAGACTCTTCAGCTGTGTGTGAAATCGTGCCATACACTTCTTTTTTGCACAAAATTAATTATAAACAAACTGTTCAAATTTGCAGAGAACTGTGAATTTCAGCATATTTAATTATGAATTCAAGTCACCGTGGGTTTCTCCGATCATCTTTAATCTTCCTTAAAAAGAAACATTAATGGTAAGCTGAATGTCCTCGTTATTTATGTGAAATCATTAATTTATTCATGTTGATTTTTTTTACCTTTGTCTTTATATAATATTATTGACCTACCTGTATCATTGGATATTTCCCCTACAGAGCACTGGGCACAGTCATAGCAGCAGACTTGTACATGTTGTGAGTAGGATTTCCGGTATCCAGGAGGACACATGTCCGTACATCGGGATTGTGGGACCTGTAATATAGAATGCTGAATTATTTAGCCTTACACTGGTCCTTTCTCTGGAATTTCAATTAGGCTAGGGTCACATTTGGAAGTGCAATTGCGGTGACCACATCCTGATGCGGATGCGATCACCGCAATTGCCTTCACACACATTTTTGTTACAAAATGTGTTCTGCAAACCTCAATGCGGTAACTGGATTGCTCCGGATGTGTAATCCAGAGCAATCCGGTTACCGCCTGCTTTGTTCATCCCTGCTGCCGCAGAGATGAACAAAGGGTTAACTGTTAATAATAGCTGTGGGCAACATGTCTCTAGGGGGTGCCCACCCTCCCTAGAGACATGCTGTCCACTTAAGTGGGCATGAGAGGGGTTAATGTAATGTGTATAGTATTGCCGGCTATTGTCGACTTTGTGCATTTTATGAGTGAATGCTGCGGCTCAGTGATGTGTAGTAGATACTGTACGTAATGTGAGTATGAGCCCCTGTCCTTGATCCTGAAAGTTGTAATATTAGGTCTATGGGCAGCACATCGCCATAGACCTAATGTAACTGCTTACAGGACCAAGGACAGCGGCTGATACTATACGTACTATACGTACATTATGTACAGTATCTACTACACAGCGCTGAGCCGCCGCATTCATTCATAAAATGCACAAAGCTGACAATACTATACACACTACATTAACCCCTCTCATGCCAACGTAAGTTGACAGCATGTCTCTAGGGAGGGTGGGCACCCCTAGAGACATGTTGCCCACAGCTATTATTAACAGTTAACCCTCTATTCATCCCTGCGGCTGACGCAGGCATTCCCGGGACCCACAAAGAACACATCCGATGGGTTGCCAGGACCTTAAGTTTGATGGCCAATCAGATGGCTGGTAGCAATCAGATGGTGTGTGAAATCACACATCATCTGATTGCTACCGGCCATCTGATTGGCCATCAGACTTAAGGTCCTGGCAGTCCATCGGATGTGCTCTTTTCGGGTCCCGGGACAGCAGTCGGATAGCTGAGTATGTTATTTTTATACTTTTAACACCTTTTATTAACTTTTATTTCACTTTCGCAGTGCATATAGATATACTGCAAAAGTGAATGTACTACTCACTACTCCTAATGAGTAATCACAAGGAAACTCGCGGAGTAATGAGTAGCCTGAATGCCGTACTAATCGGCGAGTACCGAATAGTTATGAGTATACTCACTCATCCCTAGTCAGAGCGTCTTTTCAGTTCTGATGGGTCAATCATTGCTGATAGGCGCATATGACTCTCAATTGAAAATGCAGACAGACTTACATTAAATTTAACATGGAATAAATTTCTCCTTATTTTCATCATAAATGCTGATTCATGCTACTGCTGTTAACGTCCACCCCTTCCCACAAAAACTAATTTCTTTCCTCTGTGAATCATAACTCAGCCCATAGAGCTAATTTTCACAAATGTTATGCACATTTTGCGGGGGACAAAGCAGGATAGTATTCTTACTGCAGCCTAACTACTATTTGTGATTAGAGGTCCTTGGGATGGTGGCTTCCTACGTCAACCATGACTCAGCCTATAGGGCTAATTTTTACAAACCCTATACACATTGTGCAGTGGACAAACCAGGACACTATTCCTACTCCAGCCTATTATTTAAGATTGGAGGCCCTTGGGATGGTGGACCCCTGCGTCAACCTTTGCTCAGTCCATAGGGATAATTTTAAACAAACCCTATGCACACTCTGCAGTGGATAATCTGGAATGTACAGTGGTCCTATCAAACTTATATTTGTCATTGGAGGCCCTTGTCACAGGTTGTCACACATTGTGATTGAGAGAGGGGATACATATTCAAAAGAAATCTATTTTTAGTCACCCTGTCTGGCAAAAAAGCATTGCTGGGTTGTGTGACTTTGTGACTGATATAAGAGATACATATTCACTGGAAATTTACACGGACTGTTGATACCCAACTGATGGCCCTCTGAAAACTTGAATTGAGGGCCACAACTACTACAATAGTCTATTGTAGCTAATGTTTGTCAAGCCAGGCCTTTGTCATGGTATCTTCCTGCATATGTGTCACCCCAGGGTGTGGGGTACTCGGGTATCAGGTGGCAGAAGGGGTTAACTGTGTCACGGGGAATGGCGGCCGCGCCTGATCCCATATCCTGTGGCACTATTCTCTTTAAAAAGGGGGAGATTATTATGTACCAGGGATTATTTACAAAGTTAGTTGTTGTCGTGACGCCACCTGCAGTTTCTGGTGAAGTAACACCAGTGCCGCCACAGACTGCCGGAGGTAGATGGGATTGCGGCTAAGTTGGTATAGTCCTCCGCAGGCAGGACTGGGACCTATGGGGCAGCAATCCTGTGAAAGGAATAAGTTCATGGAAAGAAGATGCAGCAGAGTCGAAGTCACTTCACTCCGGGTACTTTACTGGAACTTTAGCATTTGTTACAGTTCAGTGCAGTAAGATGTTACACAAGCAAGTAGCTAACGGGTGGCTGCAAGCGGGTCTCAGGTAGCTGGATGGAACCCTCAGCGTGTGCCTTTCTCTTCTATTCTTCCCTGCTTCCCAGTAGTTTGGTGTGAAGTCTGACCCCATAAAGCGGATCTGGCCTCCTGCTGTCTCTCACTCTCCTCGCTCCCGTTGGGCTACCTTCTGCTGGCCGACCGCCGAACCATCAAGCGGTGCCTGGTACCCTCCTCTAGTTGCTTGAGAGTCTGAGCGGTAAATATAGATACCCTCAGATCGCCAGATTTTCTGTGGTCTTTGGAGGATACCACAGGTGCGGGCTCCGGTGCCCGGTAAGCTGCCGGGGTTGGACTCTCTGAAGTCCCTGTCTTCCCTCCAGGCTAGCTGTCTGCGCCTGGGATAGCTTTCCTTCTCCCTGGGTCCTTAGCCGAGGAACCCTCCTTCCTCCCTCAGGCTCACTGCTTGGCTGACTCCGGTCAAAGACCTTGACACAAGGACCACCTTTCTTCCCCTGGAGGTGACTATATCTCCTCCCGGGTTCCCTCCCACCATGTGATTTATTGTGGGGGTGCTTGTGTGTAGATTCCACCCATCAGCCTGAAATCTACTTGCAGCTGGGAGTATCTGCACTGCTTTTATGGGTGCAGTACCCCTCTGTGATGCCTGTTTTGCAGGGCACCACACATATATGACACAGTCAACAGTAATAATTTTTTGGAAATACGATGCACATTCTGCACTGGACCAAGTAGTAGAGCATCAAGAAGTCTTATCTTCCTATATAATCTGGGGAATATTTTTAATCTAAATCTATGAGACATTTGGAGAAGCTTCTTCAACCCATCCTGGAGGGGGGCACCATATATCTCAGATGGCATTGTTCCAGTTGAAAGTGTCTTGCGGGTAAAATATATACAGCTGGGAAATTAGGATTTCTGCTTCTTCTAGCCTGTTTCCCCTAAAATAAGACACTCTCCTATCTACAGTAACTGTTTGCTCAAAAAATGTCACTATGTCTTATTTTTAGGGGATGTCTTATTTTTCCATCATCCCCCTCCAAGCACCACTATTACCATACAGCCCCCAATATCCCCACCGTCCCCTTGCAGCCTCCAAAATTCCCATGCAATATCCCCCTGTATTATTTTAGGGGAAACAGGGGTACCTCGGTCTCCTCCATAGGCTCCTCCTTGGGCTCCACGTCATACTCCTGGTCCTGGTGGTATTCGTGATCCAGGAGCTGTGGCATTGACTGAAGGTTGAATACAGCCAGTCATGCTGAAGATCTATTACAGTGTGGCATGTGGTGCTTCCGAAAGACATGTGGAAAGGTTCACCTCCAGACTGTGAGCTCAGGTTCTCCCCTGACATTGGAGTCCAGAACTGTATGCACACCTCGCTGCAAATGAGGCACAATGTGGGTTTGTCTATTGACTTGCACAAGACATATATTTGAGAACATCATCCAGTTGACTTGTGCAGCTTTATTTTTCTGGTTCACAGAGTTCAGCCAAACCTGAGGATCACAGGCCGCACTCAGTGCTACCTTCTAGTGCTCCATGTCGCTTGCCCTTTTTGAATGTAGTCTCTGCTCTTAAATTACTTAAATAATATAGTGAGGGTCCTTCAATATGAATAAATGAGGGCACTCTCAAATGTACACAAGAGGGACCTCCAACATTTCTAGAGAAGGGCACCTCCAAACGTATGTTACAGGGCCTCATGAGGGCTTTCCCTAAACTCAGCTTTCCTGCCTACTACAGGCCCTCTGAATATTTGAACGTAAGGCCACAATATCACATGGAGATGGAGGAGGAGGAGAAGGGTCAAGCCCAGCGCTACAATGGGCAGAACAAATACACTTATATGATTATTACCGAGTACTTGTTACGAGCATAGCGATTAAGAAAATTACGGTACTCGCTTATCACTATTATAAACCATGGAGGACTCATGGATTCTAATATTTTTCTATCTACTGGCTAATACAGTAAAAACATTTTTATCTCACTGTGGGTAATATCAATGTGTCTGGATGTCATGTGTAAAAAAAAAAAACACTATCACCCGGAAATACTCTGCCTGTATCTGAATGGAGAGCAAGACTGCCCAATAATTTACTTCCATTAGACTCATTACACAAATCTATCTCATCAGAGCATAGGCCCTGCTCAATTGCAGTACCAAGCACCTAAGCATTAGCGGTTGCTCATCATTAGTTACAATCACCATCACTTATGTCTACTCAAATACTCTCTTATAAAGCTCTTACAAATATCATCATTTGCATCACCAGTTAGTGTCTACAACCTGAAGTAAAGTCCAAATCCCTGTATTGGGTTAAAGAATGAAAACCTAGAAGCTTGTAAATCTCATATTTGTCCAATTGTATTATAATTGATGATTAACAAACCTTTAGAACTTTGAATTGGGTTTGATTCGCTGAATGGGTAACGTTTGTCGAATAAGTTTGATGAACAGTTCGCTGAACATCTGAACCCCATTCAAATCAATAGAAGGCAAAATCAAGGGCCTAGAAAATGTTGAGTCCCTCGGGACGGGGCACACGGTGCCGGACCGGGTCTGCTACGGGGGATGTAACGGGTGGCCCTGGTCCGGACCATGTCCCTGGCTTGACAGTGAAAAGGGAATATTTACAGGGGATAAAGTCAGTCGTGATGCCACCCACAGTGTGTGGCCAGTATTGGGGCCACCGCTGCCTCAGAACCTCTGGGGATGATGTAATGGCAGCAGGGATGGAATGGTTCTCCGTGGGCAGAACTGAGTTCCCCGGGGCAGTGTTGATTAAAGTCTATTGTGTGGTGTGCAGGCCTGGTGCTGAGTGTAATGCACTTACTATCCAGATGCTGCAGGAATCCTCCTTCCCCGGTGGAGCTTGCAAGCTGTGGCTCTCCAGGCGGGGATCTGCGGCAAACCTGTATGGAAGGAGTCGTGTTCCGACAGAGAGATGCAAGGGAGTCGTGTTCAGGGTTCACCGTGTTTACTTCTCAAGTTCTCAAGTTCAATTCACAGTTCAGTACAGTTCTTACAGTTCAATTCAGTTACACGGGCACACTTTCCCCTCCGGGTTCCCTTTACTCCCTGCAGCCAGGTCTTTCCTACTATGACCCCTCACTCCGTCTCTGCGTGCTTCCCAGGCTGTTGACTCTCTCTCTTTCTGTTCATTTGGTTGTGTGTGACTCCAGACAGTATGGCGGTGGCTCGGACTCCTATGAGCCCTCCGGGTTGCCACTGAGCTGCCTGTCCTTTGGGGTAGGAACCCTAACATGTAGTTGTGGTTCCCCATTGGTTGTCTGGGGATGCTGGGTGAAATTACGGTCCCCTCTAGAGCCGACACTTTACTTCAGCCTAGCCTCCAGCAGTCTTCCCGAGTGAGGCTCTACCAGGCTCTCTCTATTGTGTCTTCAAGTATCATAGGAGGGCTACTCCGCCTGCAGTCTGCCATCTTGACTGTGTTGCTGGGGACCAGTGTCACTGTCCCTCTATTCCCTCACACTCCCGGGGTGCTGGCTTCGGACGTGCTTTCTCTCTGCGGCTCACACTGGCTCTGTTCAGATTCTGAGCTCCTACACCCCACTTTGCCAGGACGTGTGATCTCTTTCTTTGCTGCTCAGCCTACCTCGGCCTACTGACTCCTTTCTCCTCCCCTTCACTATTTCTACCTTCTGTCACCTGACTACGTGTTTGCCCACCCACTGATCTAAACCCACAACCCCTCTCCTGCTTAGAGTTCCTAAGCTCCAGGTTGGGTGATGCCCTCTACTGTACGTGGGTTGTGTGGGCTGACAGGGTGTTGGTGTTCAACTGTCGTCCTACCTGCCTGGCTGCAGTTCCCTTTGTGGCCTCCTGACCACAGGGGCACCACAAAAACACCTCAAAAGGGGTCCAAAAGCTGCCAAACAGCTCAAACCATATTAAAGTGGAACCTCACAGTTTTAGCACAGACATTAGTTTCCTATACTATTGCTTAGCAAGCGTCAGCACTGCTGTCACACTTACCATGCTTCCGGGCCCCCTCATGAACCTCAGACATCATCATGACTTCCCTGAGGTTGTTTCAGGCTAAACAGTGGGTATCACGCAGCAGGGAATTTCTCTGTGTGACCTGAGATAACCTCAGTGGTGTCAGCACTCCTAACACTAGCTGTCTTGTAAAAGCTGTGATTTTTTTGGCGGTATCACGAGGCTTGTGAGAAGCAGTAATTTTAGGGAGTACAGCATAATTCAAACTTGCAGGATAGCCCCTGTGTGACCACTCCATTCTGAATTGCAGGAATGTTTGTGATGGCACCGCTTGTCACACTATTGTGCCTGCTCTCACAGCATATGGGAGATGTTTTCTGTATATGTGACTCCACCATATTACTGTAAGACCCAAGGCACACGGAATGTTGTTTGATGCTTTTTTGAAGCAGATTGAAAATCTGGCATTCTCCGCCACCACCTGCTCCCCAGCACACTCCATTATGGCTACTGGTGGAGAAGACAATGGAGGAACTAGGGGATGACCCCGCACTATAGGCCAGACATCAGAAACTTGAGGCACACCGACAGGCCTTGTGGGTTTGGTTGCAGCTGGTAGGCTAACCAAGAGAGATTTGGCCTCTGCCCGATGCCACATTTTCACCCAGTTGGCCTTCTCCTGCCACTTCTTAAATTGGTTGGTAGTGTCAACCTGGCATACGCCAACCGCAAACCACCCCTTGCTATTTCACACCTTTATGAAGGTGACTTTCTCCCAACAAAGATTATGTGCAGTCTTTTAGCAAGATGGGTGGACCTGTTGACATAGCACCAATGCGCAGTGCCCTCTTTCACTAGGTAGCCAAACCCCTTATCCTGCAAGAATGCCACCACCACTTTCCCTCTTGTACACTGTTCGTAGAAGTTATTTGCATTAGGCACACACAACTAGTCTCGGGCAATGTTATCTGCACCTTGGGTAGTGATGAAGATGACCTCCTCCACATCAGGCATCTCTTGTGCATTATCCATCGCCATATGTGTAATGGCAGCACATGGTAGCAGGTGTATTGCTGGGTAGCACAGTGTACCTAGTTTGTCCTGCAAAAATATGGCACTCAGACGCTGAACACATGAGCGACACCTGTTTCTTTTTCATAGGGGCCCGCCTCTTACCCACCTCACAACCTGATGAACTGCAGATGGGCTAGCATGAGAAAGTACATTCCTAAACTGCTTAAGTACATCAGAACTCACACGTGTAACCTATACAGCTGCGATGGCCACCAGGGGCAGGGGTGGTTCAGGTCTCTCTCTCTGGTGCCTGCCCAACCTAATAGCAAATGTCATAACAGCCTCTAGTGACTCTGGAGTAACGTACTGAGTCATGGAGTCTTGTAACCGATCTGACAAACCCAGAAAGAATTGACTCCTCAGAGATGGGTCATTCCACCGAGTGTCAGTGGACCATCTCCTGAACTCAGAGCAATACTCCTCGGTGGGTCCCGCTCCCTGCCTGATCTTACATAGTTTTGACTCTTCGGGGTCACCATACACCAGGACCAAAGGTGCAAAAAACTCATCCGAAGACTGCATTGATGGTGAGTAGGTCAGCAGAGAGAAGACCCAGGCTTGGGGATCTTTTTTCGATTCCACATAGTGTCACAACAAACAAACCTTTATTAAATCAAAAACCCTTAAACTTTATTACATTTGTGACTATACTGAAAACAGTCATTAAAAGATATAGTGCACAGTAGAAAGGGGGGGGGGGAAGGAAGAATTAGGCCCTGTACACTAATCTCCCTCCTATCATCTACATATCAGCAGGGGTCAGTACCCTAATATACGATACTGCACCCCCACGTCTTGGTGGCTTTTCCTAAATTGGTCCTTGTAGTCTCCCTATAAGACAGAAGCAGTGCACTCTATACTGGGACTGTATGACTGTCTTGCAGGAGGACCTTGTTGACAGAACAAGACAGCACACCTTAGGCGACCACTGTGCATATAGTGATTAAGATAGACTAAGATGACCCTGGTGCTTTAGCCCTGCCTCTCAGTGGGGGTCGGCACCATACAACTCGGATATGGTGCCCCCACTCCAGACTGCTTTGTGCCTGCCCCTATGTACAGTGTTGGCCAAAAGTATTGACACCCCTGCAATTCTGTCAGATAATCCTCAGTTTCTTCCTGAAAATAATTGCAATCACAAATTCTTTGGTATTATTATCTTCATTTAATTTGTCTTGAATGAAAAAAACAAAAAGAGAATGAAGCAAAAAGCAAAACATTGATCATTTCACACAAATCTCCAAAAATGGGCCAGACAAAAGTATTGGCACCCTCAGCCTAATACTTGGTTGCGCAACCTTTAGCCAAAATAACTGCGATCAACCGCTTCCGGTAACCGTCAGTGAGTTTCTTACAATGCTCTGCTGGAATTTTAGACCATTCTTCTTTGGCAAACTGCTCCAGGTCCCTGATATTTGAAGGATGCCTTCTCCAAACTGCCATTTTTAGATCTCTCCACAGGTGTTCTATGGGATTCAGGTCTGGACTCATTGCTGGCCACCTTACAAGTCTCCAGTGCTTTCTCTCAAACCATTTTCTAGTGCTTTTTGAAGTGTGTTTTGGGTCATTGTCCTGCTGGAAGACCCATGACCTCTGAGGGAGACCCAGCTTTCTCACACTGGGCCCTACATTATGCTGCACAATGTGTTGGTAGTCTTCAGACTTCATAATGCCATGCACACGGTCAAGCAGTCCAGTACCAGAGGCAGCAAAGCAACCCCAAAACATCAGGGAACCTCAGCCATGTTTGACTGTAGGGAGCGTGTTCTTTTCTTTGAATGCCTCTTTTTTTCTCCTGTAAACTCTATGTTGAGGCCTTTGCCCAAAAAGCTCTACTTTTGTCTCTTCTGACCAGAGAACATTCTTCCAAAACGTTTTAGGCTTCCTCAGGTAAGTTTTGGCAAACTCCAGCCTGGCTTTTTTATGTCTCGGGGTAAGAAGTGGGGTCTTCCTGAGTCTCCTACCATACAGTCCCTTTTCATTCAGACACCGACGCATAGTACGGGTTGACACTGTTGTACCCTCGGACTGCAGGGCAGATTGAACTTGTTTGGATGTTAGTCGAGGTTCTTTATCCACCATCCGCACATTCTTGCGTTGAAATCTCTCGTCAATTTTTCTTTTCCGTCCACATCTAGGGAGGTTAGCCACAGTGCCATGGGCTTTAAACTTCTTGATGACACTGTGCATGGTAGACACAGGAACATTCAGGTCTTTGGAGATGGACTTGTAGCCTTGAGATTGCTCATGCTTCCTCACAATTTGGTTTCTCAAGTCCTCAGACAGTTCTTTGGTCTTCTTTCTTTTCTCCATGCTCAATGTGGTACACACAAGGACACAGAACAGAGGATGAGTCAACTTTAATCTATGTCAACTGGCTGCAAGTGTGAATTAGTTATTGCCAACACCTATTAGGTGCCACAGGTAAGTTACAGGTTCTGTTAATTACACAAATTAGAGAAGCATCACATGATTTTTCTAACAGTTCCAATACTTTTGTCCACCCGCTTTTTTATGTTTGGTGGAATTAGATCCAATTTGGCTTCAGGACAATTCTTTTTGTGTTTTTTTCATTGAAGACAAATTAAATGAAGATAATAATACCAAAGAATGTGTGATTGCAATCATTTTCAGGAAGAAACTGAGGATTATCTGACAGAAATGCAGGGGTGTCAATACTTTTGGCCACAACTGTATATACAGGGGACCATGTATGGCAATACAGCATTTTTCTGTTGCTAGATCCAGGGTTCATCCATCCAGCCTTAGCGCCTCAATACGTTTCTCTCCTCTGAGTTCATCAGGAGGCCTGATCTAAGCACCCCTTCCGGTGTGCTCACTGATACTGATGATGACAGGCCTGAAGATCCCCTTAAAAAGGGAGAATATAATACCCACAAGCTGTTCCTTGCTCCCTGAAGAACAAGGCTGGAGCCTAAATTGTAGCTTGCAGGCCTCTCTGGAAACAATAAACTTAGCTCTCCCTCCCAAAAATCAGTCAGGGAGAGACATATTGGGTTCTGGTACAGCCAAAGCGTGGGCTGCAGCCAGATACCCAACCTCCTGAAGCTGGTGCATTCCTGGTTACACAGAATACCAATATTATTGGAAAAGTCGTGCACCAGGTCTGCAAAAGCTCGTATTGAAGCCATAGCAGTTTCGGGAAATATAGTACGTTGCAGATTATGTCACGTGTGGAGCAGATGAGGGGAATGAAGCAGGAAGGTATAATGGGCAAGGGAAACTGGGAGGCTATTATGGCCTTTGACTTAGGGTCCCTGTCTAGCCTTGTTCCCGAAGGTAACTCGGAAGATGAGGAGGTTCTGGCCACCACATTTTCCCTCAAGTTCTCAACCTGCCCTTTGCTAAGAGTCCCTACCTGCATCCACTGATCAGGAAAAGGACACCACTCTAATGGAAGGTGACAGTAGCACGTCTGCACAGCATGGGTCCTAGATGAGAATGAACTCAATTTGTGACACCTAATTGAGGAAAGTGAAGCTATTTCAAGGCTGGGGGAGTGATGATCTGAATGCTAAGACACAACCTCCACCTTCACCTTCACCTGAGCTATGACTCAATCCTCCACCTTCACAGCCGCAGCATACACCAGACTAAGGAAAAAAACTCAATAAAATAGCAAAGCAGCAACACTCCGCAACTGCAAACCAGTCAATATGTTACACCATGTCTCTGAATGCAAAAACCTTGTATTCATCAATTAGAACATCCTGTAGGTGACGTTGCTGTTGCTGTAGGTAGCTTGTGGACAAAAGGTGGAGACCGTACACTACAAAAGGGTTATCTATGGTGCAGGGGTGGTGGTCCACTCTGGTCAAGGTGGTAACTCTTCCTCAGGCAGGATGGAGTGCTCAAGATGCACTGGATGAGGTGGGGATGTTCTCTATCCAAGTCCTTGAAGTACAACCAGACTGCAGGTGCCCAGGGTGCCCATACTCATAACATCTCCTCTCTGTGATTCCCAAAGGTTGTGGTTAGAACTATTGGAGCTCGCTATTGCTAGGAGCTGTTGTTATCAGCCTATAGCTGGGTGATGGGCAGATATAAAAGGATAGGGCCAGGGTGCGGAGGCAGGCTGTGGTTTATAGTGTAAAAGATTCATTGGATGAAGGGGGGCGCTAGAGGCTATGTCCGATTCCTTGAGGGACAACTAGCTTGCATGTGCCCTAGTTGCCTGCTCCCATAACGTCTCTTCCCTATAAATCCCTCCAGTCGTGGTTGGAACTTTCGGAGCTCAGAATTTTGAGGTGTGGTTGTCATCGGCCTGCATCTGGTTGGAGGGGCAGATATAACTGGAGGGGGCTTGGACGCAGAGGCAGGTTGTGATTTATCCTTCAGTTGCCTCCTCTATTGTGTTCGGATAGTAAGGGCCTCATCATCAAGGGCTGCAGCTCTATCGAAGGTGTGTGGCATGCGTTCCAGGGACCCATTCCTGTATTTCTGAGGGGCACTGTACCTGTACAAAATCTTCCACAGTGAAGTTGTTTTACATTTTCAGCCATCTCTGACATGCCTGGGACATATTATGGGCATACATTTTAAATGATCCCTCTGTGTTGCATGTGAGGTCTCGGAACTGGGCCCTTTATGAGTCTGGTGTGATAGCATGGTAATCTAAAATAGTCCGTTTTACAATGTTATCAGGCACTGTTTCCTAAATTCACGCCCTGCAAGTGTCAAAAACACCTGCACATTCCAGGAAGCTTTAAAAAATTTATTTAAAGCTCCAAAATATTCTTGATACAAGCTGGTAGACCGAATGGCTAGGGACTCTCCTAACCTCCTAACGTGTCTGATGCGAAAGTGTCGGATCTATAGTGTCTAGATATGAAATAGACCTGAAATGATATGTATCATAATTCATCTGCACTCCTCTGACCATCACCTAATCTGTGTTTCTCTACAGGTATGTTTGACTGTATGGACCAGCACCAAACTTTAATGCTGTTTTGATCTATTTTGTCTGCTGAAAATATCTGATTCAAGCATCAATGTAACTGTCCTTCCCCCTGCCCCCTCCAATTCCTGTTTATGATCCTTTGTTCAAATATGCCTGTGAGTGACCATTTGGTACGGCCTTGCTTGGCCATGGGTTAATGGACTCCAGTTCCCTCCCCCTTTCCCCACACCTGAAATCAGTATCATTGAGCATATAAGGAGCCTTGCCTAGTTTGATGCAGACGTGTCTGATGCGGAAGTGTCGGATCCAAAGTGTCTAGATATGAAATAGACCTGAAATGAACCGCAATTGACTGGGAAAGACTGGAAGGTACTGACAGATAGCCACTCAAACAATGTCTATAACTCTATTCTATACTAATCATTACCATGTCTTTAACGTCACTATTTGTGTTTCTATGTGCCATCACCACCAACTTGTATCACCCTATCCCCCCTCCATCACCACTCATTCACATCAGCCCCTCTCTCCTGCCCTACCCTATGTACAGATCCCATGCCATCTTCAGTTTACTGAGGATTCTCAGCCCACCATATTCTAACATTTGTCATAATAAACCAAGTCCTACATCTAAAAACTATCTGCTCTTCCTCTTTTTGCTGCTGCTCCTGTCAAGTGATATCTCTCCCAACCCTGGTCCACCCTCTAACTTCAACCCCTCTCCCACCACACATAGAAACCCCACTAACCTCATTACCATCACTTGCACTCCTTCATCTCCCTCTTTTAACTGCGCTCTCTGGAATCCACGATCTGTATGCAACAAACTTCCCTTCATTCACAATTACTGCCTTACCAACTCTCTTAACCTGCTGGCCCTCACAGAAACCTGGATCCAGGATTCAAACACTGCTTCCCCTGCTGCTATTTCTCACGGCGGCCTACATTTCTCTCATTCCACTAGACCTGGGAACAGACATGGTGGTGGAGTTGGCCTCCTCCTGTCCCCACAATGTACTTTCCAGGTCATTCCTCCAGCCCCATCACTCTCAATGCCTTCTTTTGAGATCCATACCATTAGGCTATTCCATCCCCTCCCCCTCAGAGTAGCAGTGGTATACTGCCCCCAAGGGTCACCCACCCAGTTCCTTGACCATTTCTCCGCGTGGCTCCCGCATTTCATGTCCTCAGATTTACCAACTCTTATTCTGGGAGACTTTAACATTCCCATAAACAGCCCCATCTCCCCATCTGCATCCCAGCTCCTATCTCTAACGACCTCTCTTGGCCTCTCACAGCTCTCAACCTCTGAGACGCACAAAGACGGTAACACCCTTGACTTGGTCTTTACCCGGCTCTGCTCATCCTCCTCCTTAGATAACTCACCTCTTCTCTCCGACCACAACATTCTCTTCTTCTCACTCACTAACCCTCGGCCACCGCAGCTCAATCCTACCTATCACACATCCAGAAATGTACAGGCCATTAACTCTCATGCACTCACAGACTCCCTCATCTCATCTCTGTCCCCAATCTCTTCAATCTCCTGTCCAGATCAGGCAGTAAATCACTACAATGACAGTCTCAGAAGCTCCCTGGACCAAGTAGCGCCCCTCACCCTCAGAACCTCCAAACAGAGAACAAAACAGACTTGGCTCACATCACAAACTCGATTTCTCCAGCGATGCTCTAGGAGTGCTGAATCTCTATGGAGGAAAATTCGCTCACCAGGAGACTTTATCCACTATAAATTCATGCTCAAAACTTACAATTCTGCTCTTCACCTTGCCAAACAGACCTACTTCACCACCCTGGTCTCCTCACTATCCAACAATCCAAAAAAACTCTTTGACACCTTTCACTCTCTCCTCAGTCCTAAAGTGCAGGACCCCATCACTGACCTCTGTGCTGATGATCTGGCTTCTTACTTCATGGAGAAAATAGACACCATCCGCCAAGAAATCAGCTCTCAGCCTCCAAGCGCTGCCAACTCCATTCTTCCCCACATCTCCTCCGGTTCACTCTCCACATTTGACCCAGTCACAGAAGAAGTCTCCAGGCTCCTTTCTTCCTCTCGTCCCACCACATGTACTACAGACCCCATTCCCTCACACCTGCTCCAGTCCCTCTCTCCAGTCGTCACCACTCATCTAACCAAAATCTTCAATCTCTCCCTCTCTTCTGGCATTTTCCCCTCCTCCTTCAAACACTCGATCATTACTCCATTACTAAAGAAAACCACTCTCGACCCATCCTGCACAAATAACTACAGACCAGTCTCCAATCTCACCTTCATCTCTAAACTCCTGGAGCGCCTGGTCTACTCCCACCTCACCCATTACCTCTCCGCCCACTCTCTTCTAGATCCATTACAGTCTGGTTTGCGCCCCCTTCACTCTACAGAAACTGCCCTCATCAAAGTGACCAATGACCTTTTGACAGCAAAACGTAATGGTGACCACTCTCTGCTTATTCTCCTTGACCTCTCTGCAGCTTTTGACACTGTCGACCATCAGCTCCTACTCTCTATGCTGCACTCCATTGGCATAAAGGACACTTCTCTCTCCTGGCTCTCCTCCTATCTTTCTGACCGCTCTTCCAGTGTATCTTTTGCTGGCTCCACTTCTTCCCCTCTTCCTCTCACTATTGGAGTCCCTCAGGGTTCAGTCCTTGGCCCTCTCCTCTTCTCTCTCTACACAGCCCCGATTGGACACACCATCAGCAGATTTGGCTTTCAGTACCATCTTTATGCTGATGACACACAACTATACACTTCAGCCCCTGACCTTACCCCTGCGGTATTAAAGAACACCAATGACTGTCTAGCTGCAGTTTCCAATATCATGTCCACTCTCTATTTGAAACTAAACCTTTCCAAAACTGAACTTCTTCTGCTCCCCCCATCCACTAACCTCCCTAAATCTGACATCTCTCTCAGTGTGCGGTACCACGATAACGCCTAGGCAGCAGGCTCGCTGTCTGGGTGTTATGTTTGTCACCGATCTCTCCTTCTCATTCCACACACAATCTCTCGTCCGCTCCTGCCGCTTACACCTGAAGAATATCTCCAGAGTCCGCCCTTTCTCACCATGGAAACAACAAAAACCCTCACAATGGCCCTAATCCATTCCCGCCTTGACTATTGAAATTCTCTATTAAGCGGCCTCCCCTCACCAGACTTTCTCCTTTCCAGTCCATCCTTAATGCAGCAGCCAGGATCACCCATCTGGCCAATCGTTACTCAGATGCCTCTGCTCTATACCAGTCATTGCACTGGCTTCCCATACAGTACAGGATCAAATCCAAATTGCTTGTTCTCACCCACAAAGCTCTTCACAGTGCAGCACCCCCCTACATCTCCTCCCTCATCTCTGTCTATCACCCCAACCGTTCTCTACGTTCTTCAAATGATCTTCGACTAACATCTACACTAATCCGATCCTCCCACTCCCGGCTCCTAAGACTTCTCCACAGCTGCACCAATCCTCTGGAATGCTTTACTCCAAGAAATCAGGACTATCCACGACTTGCATGGCTTCAGACGATCCCTAAAAACACATCTTTTTAAGGCGACCAATCATACTCCCTAATAGAAGTCCTTTGTACTGTAGATAGTGAATGGGCTATCTCTCTTGACATTACTCTTCTACAAACTCCTCCAAACTAAAAAGGTCTACACAGACTGTCTGATGACCATCCATGTAAGCTTAGTTCTATGCCCCATTTCCTCAAGATGCCTGGACCATCAGTGCAATAAGCCCCTGTACCTTGTGCAACCCCTATCCCGTTGTAGATTGTAAGCTCTTTTGAGCAGGGTCACCTTCATTTCTTGCTTTATTTATTGTATTTTCTTTTTTACATTGATTCTATGCCTTTTGTTTTGTATCCAATTATTCTACTGTATTTGTTCTCTACTGTAATTACTTACTGTATTATATTTTCTGTACTCTAACCCTACATTGTAAAGCGCTGCGTAATATGTTGGCGCTATATAAATAAAGCTGTATTATTATTATTATTATTATTAGTAGCTGTTGTCTCCAGCCTGTGGGTCTTCCAGCGAGCATTTGGGCTATTTTAAATTTAGAACTTATTTTCTGAACAAAGCTGCGTTCGCCAAATTATGTGGAAAGTGTTCAGATTTCTGATCCCAAGCCGAGTCTGCAAAGCTCAGGCCAAATTTGAAATTAGGGAATATTTCGGGGAAGGTTCTCTCATCACTAATCATGATGTATAAATATCTCAATTCACATTTAGAAATGGATCTCTCACAGTGATTTGACAAGAATAAATAAATTAAAAAAGTAAAGTATTAAAAATATATATATTGCTTGGTTAAAGGGATCCTGTCACCCCCAAAACACCTGTAAACCTATTAAAACCTGTCCCTAGAGCATATTAACACTTTCCCTACAGTCTTTTTACCTCCTAAATGCAGTAAGTGACATTGAATAAAAACGTTTTATAAGTACCTGATTACTGATGATAATGAGTGACTATGCTATTCATAGTCACTCATCAAGACTGCCCCTCTGCTTCATATCACGCCTGAATAGGCGTGATCTACAGCCCACATTCAAATTGCCGCCTCCCTGCTGTGCCCTGTCTCGTCAGTGTGGCTGGTGACGCGATCCGCGTCATTCCCCGCGCCAGGTGACGTATTTACACCGGCGCCGCGCTGTCAGCTTCAGAATGCGCACTGCGCATGCCCATGCGCATGCGCAGAGCGCATTTTGAAGCTGACAGCGCGGCGCCGGTGTAAATACGTCACCTGGCGCGGGGAATGACGCGGATCGCGTCACCAGCCACACTGCAGCCTCGGACGAGACAGGGCACAGCAGGGAGGCGGCAATTTGAATGTGGGCTGTAGATCACGCCTATTCAGGCGTGATATGAAGCAGAGGGGCAGTCTTGATGAGTGACTATGAATAGCATAGTCACTCATTATCATCAGTAATCAGGTACTTATAAAACGTTTTTATTCAATGTCATTTACTGCATTTAGGAGGTAAAAAGAGTGTAGGGAAAGTGTTAATATGCTCTAGGGACAGGTTTTGATAGGTTTACAGGTGTTTTGGGGGTGACAGGATCCCTTTAAAATTTGAGTTGATTTATACCTTTTAGATGACAGATCCATCTTTGAAAGTGACAGATAAATAAACTTACCTTACCAGTCTTCCATTGTATTCCTTTATCAAAAAGAACTAAATCGTGATTTTCTTCAGACACCCGAGTATATCCAATAATAACTGACTTGAAAGTATTTAGAGATCTTTCTTTATTGAATTGCCAGTTGTATAAGTACATAGGAAGAGGCAATTCTCCATCTTTATTAAATGCGATATTTTGTCTTGTGTGATCGATATAACTGACCTTCCTTATAAATCTCTGGAACTGAGAAAACAGAACATGTCACAACTGAGGATTTTTTAAGCAAACGATTATTCCACATTAATTGCTAATCACTGTATAGATACTAGGTGTTAAGGTACCGTCACACGCCGCAATATCACCTGGAGATCATAAAGGCGATATGTCGCCCCGTCACAATCGCCGTGAAATGGCCTCGCGGTGGCGGCATGTGATTGGGGAATTTTGTGGCAATAAATCGCCTCTCGCCTGTTGCCTGATTCCTGAACACTGCTCAGTAATCAGCCGCAATCGGTAAGGGGATATTTCCATGTTGTGGCGTGTGACAGGGCAATAATGATGGAAAAAGCGTTGTCTATGATTTCCCGTAGCCGCACCTCAGCGTGCTGGAGTCCGCGCCCCGTGTGAACTGATTGGTGTGGGCTACTGTGTTCCCATTGGCTGTCAGTTGACACCGCGCCATATTTGAAGAGCTGTCCGTTCAGCATCACACAATGGCAATGGCGTCATGTATTAGCCAGCCTTCCAGAGCAGGCTGACCAATCGTAACGCTGTGGCGTTGTCCAATGAGTGTGTATGGGGCACGGTGTAAACCACTGTGGCACGCCTATCTCCTCACCGCACTGAACATGTACGCCCACATTGCCTTTGAGCTTGCGGCGTGTGACGCGGCGATGGAATTAGGCAAGATTTCTTCTGCTGTGGGTGAGGTGATTTCCGGAGCGACACATCGCCTTAGGTTCAGGGTGAAATTGCGGCGTGTGAAGCTGCTATCGGCGATCTGATGCGACCACGAAAAAATGTGAGCGCGCACGTTTGATCGCCACATATCGCCAGGCGAGATTGCGGTACCTTTAGTACTCACATGAGCATAGAACACAGGCTGACTGCAATCTGATGCTTTACAGAATAGTATTTGAACTGATATATCACATAAACACCAATTCACAGTCACACTGGCTATGCAGGTCCAGCACCTCCCTATCACTTGAATCTTTAAATTACTTACAGTCAAAAGCTACTTTAAGTTTTAATCCACTGAAGTCAATTCTACAGTACCTAATAAAGACACTTCAATGCAGATTATGTGTCGGCAGACAATGTAGAAAAAACGGAAATGCTCCTTAAGGCTGGGGTCACACATGCCAATCAGTTTTTTCCACTGGTTTCAAAAACAAAACCGGGTTTTTTTTTGCTATTTTTGAGCCTCCTGTGCAGCTCTGCATTTTTTGGACTTTGCCATTTTTTGCCAAAAAATGCTAGCAAAAACGGATCCGTTAACGGATGGTGCCTTTTTTTAATGGATCAGATTCCTATAGGGCCCCATGTTAAAAACAACATATCCGTTTTTTTGCTGCACCCAAAAAATGCTGCATCCGTTAACAGCATTAGTTTTTGGACTTAGAATTCTAAAGTTGAAAAACTGATGCAAATAACGGATCCAGGGCTCATGTGTGACCCTAGGCTAAGACATAGTTCATTAATGTGGAAACACGAGGGTAAGTGGATGCTCCCGTCCACTGGCCTGGCTGTCTTTAGAAAGACTTTATGGCCCAGAGCTTATCCCACTGAACACTCAAACTCCTTTCCCATGTGTAAAACACTACTCAGACAACACAGGGTGAGGGAACCACACATTGGTAAGGCTTCATTGGATCACCAACTGTCACGGGTGTATCTGGAGGCACAGATGAAGCTGTTGAGGTCACTCGCAGAAGGTCGCAGCGATTGCCCAAACAGTAAAAATCCTAAATAATCTCTCTGTCCCTTTAAGAGGCATCTCTGTCCTAGTGATAGCTGGAGGTCACTAGGACTCAGCCTATCTTATCTTCAGTTGCCTACTTATACTTCTTGGCTCCCAGGATGCACTGCTGGTGATAGCTGTTCAGGTGTTTTTGGTTGCATCCTATCTCAAAGCAGTGTTTCCTGGAGTCTGTTGGTTTGAATAGTGATCACCCACTTTGATCCCTGTGTAGTTGTAGTCTAGGGACAGCTAGGGCAGGTATCTCATTTGGTAACAGTTGCGGGAACTGTATAGGGACATTAGGGGAGCCATGTGACAGCGCTAATTTATCTAGGGGTCACCATCTCCCCTTTTGGCCTCAGCATCAGGGATTTCTTCTCCCCTCCCTCTCAAAGTCTTGCACTGGGTGTCTCTCTACACCCAGCGTGACATTATCACCAGCCAAAACTACTCTAAATTTAAAGGATGAAACTGATTTTTTTTCTCTTTTAATGGATCCTGTCTCTGCTTTGGCCCAACATGTCCAGACTCTGACCCTGGAGGTTGCAGACAGTTGGTCATCATTACAGGGTCAGCAACTGCAGAATGTTTTGGTGGGGATCCAGCAGGTGATCAAGTCAGACCTGAACCTAAAATTGCTCTCCCTGACAGGTTTGCATGGGGCAGAGACAAATTTGCTGTATTTAAAGAAGCTTGTAAATTATACTTTCGGCTTCTGCCCTATTCCTCTGGACTGGAGCAGCAGCGCATAGGAATGATTATGTCACTGTTGCAGGGGGATCGACAATCCTGGGCTCTCTCGTTGCCACATGACTCTGCTTGTCTCCGGTCTGTGGATGGGTTTTTTGATGCTCTTGGACTCATATATGATGATCCTCTTTGGCCAAATCCAGATTGCGCCATCTGCAACAGGGAAATGAGCCAGCAGAGACTTACAGTTCTGATTTTTGTAGGTGGGCTAAGGACACTGAGTGGAACTATCTGGCCCTCAAAGTCATTTTTGCCAGGGACTCTCATAAAGGTTGAAGTATGCTCTGGCGTTTTATGAGACCCCGGAACCTCTGGAGGCTGCCATGTCATTGGCTATACGTATGGATAGACACCTCCAGGATAGAAAGGGTAAACCTTTTTCTCCTAAGAACCTTTCTCGAGGTAGTACCCTATTGCCGGGTAGGCAATCAGAGGGCGAGTCATTTCTCCCAAGTGTGGATGAACCCATGCAACTGGGAGGAGTGACCGCCTCCAAAGTTTCTGCTGACATTTACGAAAAGAAGAGAAAAGGGGTCTGTTTTTTTGTGGTAAAAACAACCATTTTATTGGAGTCTGTCCCTCTGTTCCTAAGCGGAGTGAAAACCTGGGAATTATTCTGCTATTGTTAAACCCTTCATGGACATGACAAAAGAGGGGGCAGACTTTTCTAGGTGGTCTGACTCCGCTCAGCGGGTTTTCTCCTCCTTGAAGAGATGCTTTGCTCCTGCATCTTTCCTCTGTCAACCCGATCTTTCTCAGCCCTTTATTATTGAGGTGGATGCTTCCGAAGTGGGGGTGGGGGCTGTGCTGTCACAAGGGCTGTCCCCAAGTAAATGGTTGGTATGCGCCTTTTTCTCCAAAAAATTATCGTCGGTCAAAAGAAATTATGATGTTGGCAATAGATAACTTTTTGTTATTAAGTTGGTTTTTGAGAAATGGCATCACTGTTTGGAGGGGGCTGTCCATCCCATCATTGTTATCACTGACCATAACAACTTATCTTACCTTGATTCCGCCAAGCATCTCAACCGCAGGCAGGCAACATGGTCCTTGATTTTTACAAGATTTAATTTCACCATCACCTACCGTCCGGGGGTTGAGAATGTTAAGGCGGATGCATTGTCACATAGTTTCCCGATTGGTATTAATCAAAGAGTCCCGTTCCCATTTTACAAAAGCGGGTAGTTGTTTCGGCTCTTTAACCGGATTTGGAGGGAGAGGTGTTGGAGGCTCAGGGGGATGCTTCTGTCTCCTGCCCTTCGGGGAGACTTTTTGTTCCACCTAATTTGCGCCTCAAGGTAATAAAAGAACATCATGACTCTGTACTGGCGGGTCATCAGGGTAATAGGGCAACCATGGATCTGTTGTCTCATCATTTTTGGTGGCCAGGGTTGTTGAAGAATGTAACTAACTCTGTGTCTGCTTGTAGCGTTGGCGCAGGCACTAAAGTTATGCATACCCGTCCACCTAGATTAGGGGTCTCAAACACGCGGCCCTCGGGCTGTATGTGGCCTGCCAGGCTTCCCACTGTGGCCTGGGGCACCATGAAGAAATAACATGCCCCGGGCCATTGTGCAGGAGGCGGCCGCCGCGGTACCCGCTTGATTGTGACTTCTGGAAAGCACTCACACAAGCTACTTCACTCCTGTACAGTAATGCAAGCAGGCCGTCGGCGAACCAATCAGAAGCCTCCTGATGACGTCATACGCTGACGGCTGCAGACTTCTGATTGGTCCGCCAGCCGCCTGCTTGCATTACTGTACAGAAGTGAAGGAGCTTGTGTGAGCGGTACCTGGAAGTTACAATAAAGTGGGTACTGCTGCAGCTCCCTGTACAATGGCCACACGCTGAGGGGGCGAGATGCCGAGAAGTGAGGAGGACATTCAAATTTCCCGAGCCGCCAGGTCGGCAAATCGCTGGCGGCTACCGGGGACTGCTGGGTGCTGGCGGTCGCCTGGTGTCAGGTGCTGCTGGGGGCCGCCTGGTGCCTGGTGCTGCTAGGGGCCGCCTGGTGCCAGGTGCTGGCAGTCGCCTGGTGCCAGATTCTGCTGGGGGCCACCTGGTGCCAGGTGCTGCTGGGGGCCGCCTGGTACCAGATGCTGACGGTCGCCGGGTGCTGCTAGGGGCCGCCTGGTGCTGGCAGTCACCTGGTGCTGCTGGTCACCGGGTGCCAGGTGTTGGCGTCTGCCAGGGGCCACCTAGTGCCAGGTGCTTCCGGGGACCTCCGGGTGCTGGTGGTCACCTGGTGCTGCCGGGGGCCGTGGGGTGCCATGTGCTGGCGGCAGCCGAGGGCTGCCTGGTGCCAGATGCTGGCAGTCTCCGGGTGCTGGTGTCTGGTGCCAGGTGCTTGTGGCTGCTGCTGGGTGCTGGCAGCTGCCGCCTGGTGCCGCCTCCCGGGTGCTGGTGGCTGCTGGGTGCTGGTGGCTGCTGGGTGCCACCTAGTGCCAGGTGCTGGCGGCTGGTGCCGGGTGCTGGCAGCTGCTTGGTGCTGACTGGTGCCAGGCGCTGGCTGGTGCCGGTGAGCGGGAGATCGGGAGCCACAGAGGAAGAAGCTGCGGGGATCAGGAGCATGGAGTCAGGTAAGGCGCTATTACAGCCGAAGATAGCAGCCTGGGGGGTACAGAATAATCGGGGGGAGGGGGAGGTGCGACTGCTGAAAGTGCAGAGGGCGGCAGGAACTTCAAATATGGCCCTGTGTGTATGTGTTTGTGTGAGTGTATAAGTATGTGTAAGTGTGTGTGTGCATGTGTATATGTGTGACTGTGTATATGTGTGAGTGTAGTGTGTATATGTGTGTGTGTATAACTGAGTGTGTGTATATGTGTGTGAGTGTGTGTGAGAATATGTTTGAGTTTGTATATGTGAGTGAATGCCTGAGTATGTGTGCATGTGTATATGTGTGAGTGTGTGTGAGAATATGTCTGTATACATGTGTGTGTGCATGTGTTAATGCCTGAGTATGTGTGATTGTGTGTGTGCATGTGTATATGTGTGACTGTGTATATGCGCGAGTGTGTATATGTGTATGTGTGAGTGTATAAGAGAGTGTGTGTGTGTATATGTGTGTTTGTGAGAATATGTCTGAGTTTGTATATGTGAATATGTGAGTGAATGCCTGAGTATGTGTGCATGTGTATATATGTGTATATGTGTATATGTGTGTATGTGTGAGTGTGTGTATGTGTAAGTGTGTATGTGTGTGAGTGTGTGTGAGAGTATGTCTGTATATATGTGTGTGTGTGAATGCATGAGTATGTGTGATTGTGTGTGTGCATGTGTATATGTGGGACTGTGTATATGTGTGAGTGTGTGCGAGTGTGTATGTGTGTATGTATAAGTGAGTGTGTGTGTATATGTGTGTGAGTGTGTGGGAAAATATGTCTGAGTTTGTATATGTGAGTATGTGAGTGAATGCCTGAGTATGTGTGCATGTTTATATGTGTGCATGTGTATATGTGTGTATGTGTGAGTGTGTGTAAGTGTGTATGTGTGCGAGTGTGTATATGTGTGCATGTGTATGTGTGTGAGTGTGTGTGAGAATATGTCTGTATATGTGTGTGTGAATGCCTGAGTATGTGTGATTGTGTGGGTGTGCATGTGTATATGTGAAACTGTGTATATGTGTGAGTGTGTGCAAGTGTGTATGTGTATATGTATGTGAGTGTGTGTATATGTGTGAGTGTGTGTGAAAATATGTCTGAGTTTGTATATGTGAGTATGTGTGTGAATGCCTGAGTATGTGTGAGTGTGAATGTGTATATGTGTGAGTATAAATGTGTATATAATAATAATAATAATTTTTATTTATATTCTGCAGCGCTTCACATTCACAATACAAAGCTCACATTTAAACAATCATAAGAAACAATTAGAAAATACAATACAATGCCAAAAAACAATACAATACAAAGCATAACATAATACAATAATTGAAGCAAAAAATGGCAACCCTGCTCATAAGAGCTTACAATCTAACAATGAGGTGGGGATGACAAGGTATAGGTGCTCATTTGCAATGATAGTATAGTCAACTTGAGGAGATGGGAAACAAATAGGAGCAGAATAAGTGGCCACACAACCCGTTATATGTGATCCACTTGAGGCGGAGCAGATAGGCTATGTCTAGATGACTGACTAGGGATCATGATAGGCCGCCCTAAAGAGATGTGTTTTTAGGGATCGCCTAAAACTATTTAAGTTGTGGATACATCTAATTTTTTGGGGTAGAGCATTCCAAAGAATTGGTGCAGCTCGGGAGAAGTCTTGGAGCCAGGAGTGGGAGGTTCGGATTAATGCAGAAGTGAGTCTAAAGTAACTTCCAGAGCGAAGAGAGCTGGGGTGATAGACAGAGATGAGGGAGGAGAGGTAGGGGGGTGCTGCACTGTGAAGAGCTTTGTGGGTGAGAACAAGCAGTTTGAAATGGATCCTATAGTATATAGGCAGCCAGTGTAATGACTGGCATAGAGCAGAAGCGTCTGAGTAACGATTAGCTAGATAGGTAATCCTGGCTGCTGCATTAAGGATGGACTGGAGAGGGGACAGTCTAGTGCGGGGAAGGCCAACTAAGAGAGAATTACAGTAGTCAAGGCGGGAGTGAATCAGGGCCACAGTGAGGGTTTTTGTGGTTTCCAAGGTGAGAAAGGGGCGAATTCTGGAGATGTTCTTCAGGTGCAAGCGGCAAGAGCGGGCGAGATATTGTATATATGGGGTGAAGGAAAGATCAGAGTCAAACATAACGCCCAGACAGCGAGCCTGCTGACTCGGCACTATTGTGTTGCCGCACACTGAGAGAGAGATGTCATATTTAGGGAGGTTGGTGGAGGGCGGGACCAGAAGTAGTTCAGTTTTGGAAAGATTAGGTTTCAGGTAGAGAGCGGACATAATATTAGAAACTGCGGTTAGACAGTCATTGGTGTTCTTTATTAGAGCGGGAGTAAGGTCAGGGGAAGAAATGTATAGTTGTGTGTCATCAGCATAAAGATGGTACTGAAAGCCAAATCTGCTGATGGTGTGTCCAATTGGGGATGTGTAGAGTGAGAAGAGAAGAGGTCCAAGGACTGAACCCTGAGGGACTCCAATTGTGAGAGGAAGAGAGGAGGAAGTGGAGCCAGCAAATGATATGCTGAAAGAGCGGTCAGAAAGATAGGAGGAGAACCAGGAGAGAGCCGTGTCCTTGATGCCGATGGAGTGCAGCATAGAGAGTAGGAGATGGTGGTCAACAGTGTCAAAAGCTGCAGAGAGATCAAGAAGGATAAGCAGAGAGTGGTGACCATTACGTTTTGCCGTCAGACGGTCATTGGTCACTTTGATGAGGGCGGTTTCTGTAGAGTGAAGGGGGCGGAAACCAGACTGTAATGTGTCTAGAAGAGAGTGAGAGGAGAGGTAATGAGTGAGGCGGGAATAGACCAGGCGCTCCAGGAGTTTAGAGATGAAGGGGAGATTGGAGACTGGTTTGTATTTGTTTGTGCAGGAAGGGTCGAGAGAAGATTTTTTTAACCCTTATCCGGCTGAATAGGTACAATTGTAACTATTCCGTTTTAAAATTGCAATAACTTTTTTTCGAAAAGACGCAGATGGCTGAAATTTCATGACATCTCTACATTTTTGGTCCAGAATATATTGGCCAAATTTCAATAAAATATCTCCACCCGCTTCCGAGATAAAGGGTCGAGATCTTTTTGCATCCATAACAAGCTGCATAGGTACAAATGTACCTCATATATTTTGAATGAAGATAATGCAAGGGAAAAAGCATACATTTTTTTTTTATGATAACGCTATTTGACTATTCTAAACAAGTAAAAAAACTGTTCATTTACATTATAAAAGAAAATGTAAGAAACTTTTTTTATTGATTTTCTTCGCAAGTAATGCATGTTGGCTTTGCTACCGAGTGTTCATCGCAAATGGGTTTCACACAAACCACACAAGACTTTCTAGTCTTACGTTGTTTTCGCTTCAGGTCTCGGCAGACATAGCAACTACCAACAACAGGGGAGGGTCCACGACTACCATGAGGTATTTGAGGGTCAGCTGCTGCTTGCGATGCTACCATAATGCATCGTCCAAGCACCATTTCTACTGCACCTAGAAGAAAATGGTTTCTCATTATCATTCGGTTTGTACTACGATCTTCAATTGCAGGCATACACAGCTGATTTGCGAGATCTTTCAGGAACTTTCTTCGTTGATCCTTTGTCCTGAAGCTTGGATTGTGTTCTCTGTAGATGATGTAGGATGCTAACCCAGTGACGTCAATCATATTGTAGAAAAATGCCAGAGGCCAACGTGATATTCGTCGTTTCACAGTATACTCTCCCAACATTTTATCCATAACATCAACGCCACCTTTTGTTTTGTTGTAGTATTTTATTATCTCTGGCTTGGCTGCTAGTGTCTCTTCAACTTCTCCCGTCATGTGCATAGATGATAGATGAAATGTGTGTGCTCACAGCAATGAGATGAACAGCAAAATGGCTAATGAGAGGAGGGAGGCAGGAAGAGAAGTAGAAGCCACTACCAGTTTGAATTAACTTAATTGACAGCAACATAAGTGAGCAGTAACAACACTGGCCAATAGATATCAGCATAACATTTGTAGCTGAATGAACTTTAGTTTCTGAAACCAAGTAAAGTTTTCCCACAGTGAAGGTATATATGACGGTACAATTGTACCTATGCAGCCTGTTAAGGTTGTAAAATTATGCAGCCTGACAAAGGTTAATAAAGGAGTGATAATAGAGTGTTTAAAGGAGGAGGGGAAGACGCCAGAAGAGAGGGAGAGATTGAAGATTTTGGTTAAGTGAGTGGTGACCACCGGAGAGAGAGACTGGAGTAGGTGTGAGGGGATGGGGTCAGCAGGGCGAGAGGAAGAGAGGAGCCTGGAGACTTCATCTTCTGTGACCGGGTCAAAAGTAGTGAGTGAGCCGCAGGAAATGTGGGGAGAGGTAGGGGTAACAGCAATTTGAGGTTGGGAGTTGATTTCCTGACGGATCTTTTCTACTTTCTCTGTGAAGTGGGAAGCCAGGTCATCAGCACAGAGGTCAGTGATGGGGGCCTGCACTTTAGGACTGAGGAGAGAGTGAAAGGTGTCAAAGAGTTTTTTTGGGTTGTTGGATAGTGAGGAGATCAAAGTGGTGAAGTAGGTTTGTTTGGCAAGGTGAAGGGCAGAATTGTAAGTCCTCAGCATAAATTTGTAGTGAATGAAGTTTTCTGGAGTGCGACTTTTCCTCCATAGACGTTCAGCACTCCTAGAGCATCGCTGAAGGAATCGAGTTTGTGATGTGAGCCAGGGCTGTTTTGCTCTGTGTTTGGAGGTTTTGAGGGTGAGGGGTGCTACTTGGTTCAGAGTCCTTCTGAGAGAGTCAGTTATTTAAGTGATTGACTGCCAGATCGGGACAGGAAAATGAGGAGATTGGGGACAGTGATGAGTGTAGAGAGTCTGAGAATGTGTGAGGGTTTATGGCCTGTAGATTTCTGAATGTGTGATATGTAGGAATGTGCTGGGGTGGGCGAGGGTTAGTGAGTGTGAAAGAGAGAATGTTGTGGTCAGAGAGGGGAAGTTCTGAATTATCTAAGGAGGCGGTTGAGCAGAGCCGGACAAAGATCAGGTCAAGGGTGTTACCATCCTTGTGTGTCATCGAGGTTGAGAGCTGAGAGAGGCCAACAATTGTAGTTAGAGATAGGAGCTGGAATGCAGATGAGGAGATGGGGCTGTTTGTGGGGATGTTGAAGTCTCCCAGAATAATGGTTGGTAATTCTGAGGACATGAAGTGCAGCAGCCATGCGGAGAAATGGTCGAGGAATTGGGTGGGTGACCCTGGGGGGCGGTAAACCACCGCTACTCTAAGGGGGAGGGGATGGAAGAGCCTAATTGTGTGGACCTCAAAAGAGGGGAATGAGAGTGATGGAGCTGGGGGGATGACCTGGAAAGTACATTGTGGGGACAGGAGTAAGCCTACTCCACCACCATGTCTGTTGCCAGGTCTTGGGGAGTGAGAGAAATGCAAGCCGCCATAAGAAATAGCGGCTGGGGACACTGTGTCTGAATCCTGGATCCAGGTTTCAGTGAGGGCCAGCAGATTAAGGGAGTTAGTGAGAAAGTAGTTATGAATGAGTGGAAGTTTGTTACATGCAGACCATGGATTCCAGAGAGCACAATTAAAAGAGGGCGATGAAGGTGTGCATGTAATGTTTATAAGGTTGGTGGGGTTTCTATGTGTGGTGGGAGAGGGGTAGAAGTTGGTGGAGGGTGGACCAGGATTTGGAGAGATGTCCCCTGACAGAAGCAGCAGTAAAAAGAGGAAAGGCAAACAGTTTTTGTGATGGTGACTTTGTTTTTGGTGCAATACCCTGGAGCATGGTGGTCCGAGATTATTCACTATGGTGAACAGAGTATGGGAGTTCAATAAAGTAGAAGGAAGGAGAGAGGGGTTTATGTGGATGAGGGGTGATGGAGGGGGAATGGGGCGGTGAAGGTAAAGAGCAAAAGCACATAGAACAATAGATATTGAAGTAAAGGACATGGTGATAGGGAAAAGAAAAGAGAAGGAAATATTTTAAAAAATAAATAAATAAATAAAAATTATTATTTTTTTTTTTTCCTTTCTCTCCCTTCTTCTCCCCTCTCCCTGTTAAATAGAGTGGCTTACCTGACTCCTGCCCTGACTAACTGCCATGAAATAACTGCATCCACTTAGCATTCAATGCCACTTTGCATGAGATGCCACACGTGTAAGCCCCCCACACGTGTACCCATTAGGAATTAACTAAATTTATAGGGCACACTACAGAAACAGGAGAGGGGGGATTTGGTGGAAATCACATGGTTTCAGGTAATTAACAACTACAAGGAACTGCAGGGGGGAAAGAGGATGAAAGGCCACAGACATTAGACAAGACTCCCTCCACACTAACACCTCCAACAAGATAACTATTACAATGTGCCAAATTGTCATATACTGGTGAGTGAGTAATGTAATGCATAGAGATGACACAGGAAACTTTACAATAAGTGCAGAGATGGAATATTACAATTAGACTATGTGATTCAAGCTGATACTATGGAGATCATTGCAGCAATCACAGGTATATTTAACATGCACTGTTACAATGGGTTAAGTACAAGTAGATTGACAGCAAGCAGTGTTGGAATATTTCCATTAGACTATGTGATTCAAGCTGATACTATGGAGATCATTGCAGCAATCACAGGTATATTTAACATGCACTGTTACAATGGGTTGAGTACAAGTAGATTGACAGCAAGCAGTGTTGGAATATTACTATTAGACTATGTGATTCAAGCTGATACTATGGAGATCATTGAAGCAATCACAGATATATTTAACATGCACTGTTACAATGGGTTGAGTACAAGTAGATTGACAGCGTTGCATATGTGTGAGTGTGCGAGTGTGTATATTTGAATGTGTGTGTGTGAGCAAGAGAACAAAAAGAACCGAGACCAGGTTGTGGGGACATCACTACAAAATGGCGTCAGCATGGGGGACATTACTACAAGATGACAAGGAAGGGAACATTACTAAAAGATGGGGACATTACTACAAGATGAGGACCAGGATGGGCGACCTTAATATAGGATGGGGACAAGTATATAGACATTACTTCAAGAAGGGGGCATTAGGACATGATGAGGACCAGGGAGGAACATTACTACAAGATGGGGACCAGGGCGGGGGCATTACTGCAAGATGAGGACCAGGATAGGGACATTACTACAAGATGGGAACATTACTACAAGAAGGGGATCAGGATCTGGACATTTCAACATGATAGGGACATTACTATATGATGGGGACCAGGATGGGGGTCATTAATATAGGATGGGGACCACAATGGGGCATTACTACACGTAGGGACCAGGGAGGAACATTACTTCAAGAAGGGGACCAGGATGGGGACATTACTACAAACAAGATGGGGACCAGGATGGGGACATTACTACAAGATGGGGACCAGGATGGGGGACATTAATATACAATAGGGACCAGTATGGGGATGTTACTTCAAGAAGGGGACCAGGATGGGGACATTACTACAAGAAGGCGACCAGGATGGGGACATTACTACATAAAGGAGATTAGAGTGGGGACATTCCTACAAGAAGAAGATCAGGATTTGTACTTTACTAGATTGAGCAAAAAATTCTGGTGTTGCTAAAATGTCACTTAGTTCTACAAGGAATGCGGCCCCCGATATCAATATTTTTTCTATGTGCGGCCCATCAACCCAGCCGAGTTTGAGACCCCTGATCTAGATCTCTCCTACGATTGTCCATCCTTGATAGACCATGATCACATCTGTCTATGGATTTTATCACGGATCTCCCTGTGTCTGCTGGCAAGATGGTGGTTTTGGTGGTGGTTGATAGATTCAGCAAAATAGTACACTTTGTGGCACTACCTTCACTTCCTAATGCCAAGACACTGGCACAGTTGTTTGTCAATGAGATCGTGAGACTTCATGGAGTTCCCTCCAATGTGGTCTCAGATCGCGGTACACAGTTTGTTTCCAAGTTTATGAAAGCTTTTTGTACTCGATTAGGGGTGCAGTTGTCCTATTTTTCTGCTTTCCACCAGTCTAATGGGCAGACTGAGCGCACAAATCAAAATCTGGAGACTTATCTTAGGTGTTTTGTCTATGAAAACCAGGAGGATTGGGCATCTTACTTAGCTGTAGCCGAATTTACCATAAACAATCGTCACCAAGAGTCCATCGGCAAGTCACCATTTTTTGGTGCATAGTAGTTTCATCCTCAATTTGGTACTTTTAGTGGTAAGGGTTCTTCAGAAGTTCCTGAGGAGGAGCAATTCACCTCTTCGCTCTCGTCTGTATAGCAAGGGGTGCAGAGTAATTTGAGACTTGTGGGTGACAGATACAAACGTATGGCTAACAAGAAGCGTTTGCCAGGTCCTGAATGACTGTGTGTGGTTGTCTACAAGAAATATCAAGTTGAAGGTGCCTTCATGGAAGCTGGGGCCTTTGTTTATTGGTCCTTATAAAATAACCACAATCATTAATCCCGTAGCTTTTCGTCTGGAGTTACCACAAGCACTAAGGATTCACAATGTTATTTATAGGTCTCTTCTTAAAAAATATGTGCCTTCATTAGAGTTGTCCGCATTGCCACCGGAGCTGATCTGTGTGGATGGGAACTTAGAGTTCCAAATTTCTAAAATTATGGATTCTCACATGTCGTGCCATTCCCTTTAGTATCTGGTACACTGGAGGGGTTATGGTCCCAAGGAGAGGATGTGGGTGCCAGTGTCGCAGATGAATGACACGAGGCTGATCCATGCTTTTCACTTCTCCCACCCTGATAAGCCTGGTCCTGAGTGTCCAAAAACCACTTGTAGAAGAGGGGGTACTGTCACAGGTGTATCTGGAGGCATGGATGAGACCGTTGAGGTCACTCGCAGAAGGTTGCAGCGTTTGGCCAAACAGTCAAAATCCTAAATAATGTCTCTGTCCCTTTAAGAGGCATCTCTTTCCTAGTGATAGCTGGAGGTCACTAGGACCCAACGCATCTTCTCTTCAGTTGCCTACTTATACCTCTTGGCACCCAGGATGCACTGCTGGTGATAGCTGTTCAGGTGTTTCTGGCTGCATCCTATCTCAAAGCAGTGTTTCCTGGAGTCTGTTAGTGCTGCCTGGATCTGTTCAAGCTAAGGGTATATCTTCACTCTTTATTTACCTAGTGTGTTTATATACTTATTAGCCAGGCTGACTAGTGATCACCTGCTCAGATCCCTGCGTAGTTCTAGTCCAGGAACAGCTAGGTCAGGTATCCCATTCGGCGACAGTTGCGGAAACTGTGTAGGGACGTTAGGGGAGTCTGATTTCAGCGCTAGAATATCTAGGGGTCACCATCTCCCCTTTTGGCCTTAGCATCAGGGATTCCTTCCCCCTCCCTCTCGTTGTCTTGCATTGGGTGTCTCCCTACACCCAGCGTGACACCAACAATTCAAAAGCATAAACACAAGATGTCATAAGCAACAGTCTCATCATTCCGCTGGCTTACCAAGGATTAGAATATTCACTGCCTTCAGGGCTTGCAGATCAAGTAACCTCAACCTATCGCCACCGGATTTTGATGGGAACCCACTGAGAAGAGATAGCGACAAGCTTAGGAAGCTGGCGAAGCACAGTAAGTCATGTATTCAGGTGATTGAATTGTCCCAACATGGGTTCACGCAAATTTGTGGGCTCAGTGTTTGGAAATGAAGCAGTTCTATGATTCTACAGTTGGATCCATGAATCCTAGGCTGAAGTTCCTTAGAATATGAACATGGTGATGGGAGAACGGCCTTTTTTATACCTCTGGAGATGGCTGTTCCCTCATCTGTCACAAGTTCAGTCTGACTGTATCATTTTTGTCTGAATGATGTAATCAGAGAGGCAAAGGCAATCCACATTTTACAAACAATTCGCAAATTAACAGATAATAGGACTCCAATCAGTCTGACATGAAACATTGTCTAAGTTCTCTTGATTTACTAAACAAAGGACCAATACATCTGGCCTAATTATGAACAGTTTACCCCCTACATGAATGGCCAGATGCTGTGTCTGCTGTGTCATCACTCTCAAGATCAGTGACTTTAATGCTGGTCTTCATGAGAGGGTGGGTTTGAGTGTGAGGTGCCTAGTACCTCAACAAGTGTGTACCATTTAATTTATCAGGCAAGGTCCAAAGTAGTGTGAAACTCTATTTGCACATCACAACAAATTTTACTTCACTTGTAAAACATTTTGAGGCTTCACATTGTATTAAATCTTGTTCTTTTTTAGAACGTTTTACACCAGTTTTCAGTAATAAAAGCTTTAATCAATTGTGGCTTAGGCCGCTTTCACATTGCGGATTTTTCATTTCCGATACTGTCCGATAAAAATCGGACAGCATCGGACCGATTTTGGGCCCCATGCAGCCCTATGGGCATCGGACCGAATCGGATGTGCACAAAATGCCATCCGATTTGGTCCGATCCGATTCTGTCCGATTTTTTTATCGGTGCAAAAATCGGAGCCTGCTCTGATTTTTGCACCGAAAATAAAATCTGACAGAATCGGATCGGACCGAATCGGATGGCATTTAGTGCACATCCGATCCGACCCGATCAATTTAACATGGGGCCCTATGGAGAAGGGTCCAAGGAAACATCTGATGTCTCCTCGGACCCGATTTTAGTGTACTGAGCATGCTCAGTACACTAAAATAGCTCCTAAAAGTGAAGCAAAGAGTTAAAAAAATAAAAAAAATCTATACTCACCTGTCCACAAGGCCCCCGGCGTCTCCCGCGCGTCTCCGGTGTCTTCCGGTGTCTTGCTGTTCTGTCTTCTGTGCTGCCAGGACCTGCCGTGATGTCACAATCACATGACTGCCAGTAACCAATAACCGGCAGTCATGTGATTGTGACATCACGAGAGGTCCTGGCAGCACAGAAGACAGAACAGCAAGACACCGGGAGACGCGCGGGACCGTGCAAGAGTCGTGGACAGGTGAGAAAAGATTGGAGGAGAGGGGGAGGACACATGGGGGGACCGGAGGACACATGGGGGGACCGGAGGACACATGGAGGGACCGGAGGACACATGGGGGGACCAGAGGACACATGGGGGGACCGGAGGACACATGGGGGCACCACATTGAAGGACTGGGGAGGACACATAGGAGGACCGGGGGCCAAGAGGGGAGGACCGGGGGTGCAGAGAGGAGACACAGGGGATAAGAGGAAAGGACCGGGGGCCAAGAGGGGAGGTCCGGGGGTGCGGAGAGGACCGGGGGCCAAGAGGGGAGACACAGGGGATAAGAGGAGAGGACCGGGGGAGAGACAGTGACAGCTCAGGGAGCGATCTGACAGGAGGGCGGGCATCCTATTTTCTGTCGGAAACGGATGCCTATTTGGCATCCGATTCCAGGCATCAGAAGAAATCCGATGCTGTCCGATTTATATCGGACAGCATCGGATTTTACAAAATCGTAGTGTGAAAGTAGCCTTAGATGTTTCAGTCATGGCAGTGATATACCGTTAAAAGCGGCAGACTACTTGGTTGTTATGGGACTCAAGACCCTGGGGCGTCTGATCCCAATGGTGGCACCAGCCGCCTGCCCGTTTTTTAACTGTATTTGCATCCTGGATGTCGATAAAGTTGATAGCAATGATGGAGGAGGTAGTCGTCAGAAAATGCTCCTCCTCCATCATTCTACATGTGCTTCTGACATCTGAGCCAGTGGGCATGAAGACATAATTGTATCACTACCACTGTACCAAGCACTGCAGGCGTCAGAATCTCGAGTAGTAGGGAGAGGTGAGTATTTTTTATTTTAAGCATGAAGTAGTTTGTGAGGGCATCATTCAATTTGGAGGGCAAAATGTGGGGTCATGATGATACAATTAAGAGGGCTACCTGTGGGCCATCATACTATTTGAATGGCTATGGGAGGGGCCATCATACTATTTGAATGGCTATGTGAGGGGCCATCATACTATTTGGAGTGGTATGTGGAGGCCACTACACTCTTTGTAGGGCTTTGTAGGGTCCAACTATATTATTTGGAATGCTGTGTAAAGGGCTGTGTCTATTATACAGTGTGGAAGGTTGTGTTGGGGACATTGTTCTGTATAGAGTGTTGTATGGGGGCCAATATATTGTGTGGAAAGATATGAGAGAGGGAGATTATACTGTTTGAAGGTCTAGTGGTGGCCAGTTAAATGCGTTAAATATGTGAGCGCTATTATACAGTGTGGAAGGTTATTTTAGAGCCGCTAAATTTTATAAAGGCACATATACTGTATGTAAGGCTATGTGGGGGCCATCATATTGTTTAGATGACTGTGGCCTTGTTCACACACAATTTGCATATTTTTTTTAGCACTCAAAAAACCTCATGCGTTTTTCTAAGAGTGCCAAAAAGTGTCCCTTGTGAGTCTGAAAGGTTTAGAAACGTATTTGGACTCAGTAATTTTTTCAACAAAAACGCAGGCAAAACGCTAGTGTTAACGCAGGGTGCCTAAATGTGCCATTAAAAAACACATGCGTTTCCCATAGGGCCCCATGTTATAGAAACGCATTGCGTATTATTACAGCACCCAAAAACGCTGCATGCAGCATTTTTTGGACTGGGGGGAAAAAATGCAAGTGTAGTGAAAAAAACGCAGCTACACTCAATTGCACCCTGCGTTAACGCATCTGCGTTTTTTTTAACAGCTACAAAAACGCAGAGAAGCCCAAAAAAGCTGATATGTGTGAACAAGGCCTGTGTCATGTCCTTCATACTTTGTGTGGGGGACTTTGGGACCATTATACTGTGTTGGAGTCACTGTGGGTGTATCATACTTTGTGGGGGGTACTATAGAGTCACCATAATGTGTATGGTATCGTGGAGGAATTGATGGTGGTAGTATCTTACTGTGTTTGGGGAACATATTTGTTTACATCATACTTTATGGGGGCTATAAAAGGAGTATTTCAAGAGTGGAAACACTAAGGAGCATTAATAGGTACAAAATTACTTAGGTAAGGCTGCAAACTTGTAGAATATGCTATTTGGTGAACCTGACAGATATTTGCTCTTCTTGTTTAAGCAGGGGTGGCCCAATTAGGACTTCTGCTTTGAGGCCCCATGACATCTATGTATGATCCATGGTTTCCGTGGTTTCAAAAAGATAATAAGTTGGGATGAATATAGTTGTATTTTTCTAAATAGGTATTAATCTCCTATTTAATCTCATAAGGTTCTGTCTGTCATGGAAATCGCGCGCTAGTGCTCATTGGTCGCCGGCAGACGTGGCGGCCAAAGAGCGCAACGTATGCAAAAGAGCCGCGCGGCTCTCCACTAAGCCCCCCAGCTCCTCCAGCCGTGCCCGTGCACCCCCCCCCCACTCTCCACCTCACCGGGATGTCGCTCCTGTGCTCCCTGGATGTCCGCACTGATGATGCCGGCGATGGAGGTGCTGAGTGTCCCCGGACTGTGCTGGCTCCTGCTGCTGCTCTCCGCGGTGCTGCTCCTGGGCCGGGCGCACCTGTATGATGAGGATCACCTGCTGGGATGGCCAGGGGACGGAGAGGTGAGAGCCTGTGTGTGTGTGTGTCTGGCTGTGTGTCTGGCTGTGTGTGTGTCTGACTGTGGGTGTGTGTGTGTCTGTGTCTGGCTGTGTGTGTATCTGGCTGTGTGTGTGTCTAGCTGTGGGTGTGTGTGTCTGGCTGTGGGTGTGTGTCTGGCTGTGTGCGTGTGTGTCTGGCTGTGTGCATGTGTGTCTGGCTGTGTGTGTGTGCGTCTGGCTGTGTGTGTGTGTGTATGTGTGTTTGGATGTGTGTGTGTGTGTCTGGCTGTGGGTGTGAGTCTGTGTCTAGGTGTGAGTCTGTGTGTGGGTGTGAGTCTGCTCCTTCCTCCCCCTGCCTGTGCCGCTTCATCCTCCGTCCTCCTCCCCCTGTCACTCTGTGCTCCGTCCTCCCCCTGCCACTCCGTCCTCCCCCTGCCTGTGGGCCACTCCATCCTCCCCCACCCCACTGCTTCCTCCTCCTTCCTTTGTCCTCCTCCACTCCATCCTCCATCCTCCGTCTGCCTGTGCTGCTCTATCCTCCCCCACCCTGCCGCTTCATCCTCCGTCCCCCTCACCCCCGCCGCTCTGTGCTCCGTCCTCCCCCTGCCGCTCCATCCTCCCCCACCACACCACTTACTCCTCCTTCCTTTGTCCTCCTCCCCTCCATCCTCCGTCCTCACCCTGCCTTTGCTGCTCCGTCCTCCCCCCGGCCGCTTCGTCCTCTGTCCTCCTCCCCCCGCCGCTCTGTGCTCCGTCCTCCCCCTGCCACTCTGTCCTCCCCCTGCCTGTGCCGCTCCATCCTCCAGCACCCCACCGCTTCCTCCTCCTTCCTTTGTCCTCCTTTCCTCCGCCACTCCATCCTCAATCCTCCCCCTGCTTGTGCTGCTCTGGCCTCCCCTACCCCGCCACTTCGTCCTCCATCCTCCTCTCCCCCGCCGCTCTGTGCTCCGTCCTCCCCCTGCCTGTGTCACTCCATCCTCCCCCACCCCACCACTTCCTCCTCCTTCCTTTGTCCTCCTCTCCTCCGCCACTCCATCCTCCGTCCTCCCCCTGCCTGTGCTGCTCCATCCTCCGCCACCCCACCGCTCTTTGCTCTGTCCTCCCCCTGCCTCTCCGTCCTCCCCCTGCCTGTTCTGCTCCATCTTCCCCCACCCCACCGCTTTCTCCTCCCTCCTTTGACCTCCTCCCCTTCGCCACTCCATCCTCTGTCCTCCCCACCCTGCTGCTTCATCCTCCGTCCTCCTCCCACCACCGCTCTGTGCTCTGTCCTCCCCCTGCCGCTCCATCCTTCCCCTGCTTCTCTTCCGTCCCTCTCTCCTCCCCCCCCACTCCATCCTCCTCCTGCCTGTGCGCTCCATCCTCCCCACCCCACACTCTCCTCCTCTTGTCCTCCTCCCCTCCCCTCCCCACCCTGCGCTCTCATCCTCTTCCTCCCCCCCGCTGCTCCTTCTCTCCTCCCCCTGCCTGCTCCATCCTCCCTCTGCCTGTGCCGCTCCATCCTCCCCCACCCCCACCCCGCTTCCTCCTCCTTCCTTTGTCCTCCTCCTCCCCCTCCCCTCTGCTTCCATCCTCTGTCCTCCCCCCCTGCTCTGTGCCGTCCTCCCCTGCTGCTCCGTCCTCCCCTCCTCCATCCCCCCCACCCACCTTCCTCTCTCCTTCCTTTGTCCTCCTTCCCTCCCACCACTCCATCCTCCATCCTCCTCCTGCCTGTGCCTGCTCCATCCTCCCACCCCACGCTTCCCTCCTTCCTTTTCCTCCTCCCTCCCCCTCCTCCCTCCCCTCCGCCTTGCCTCCTCCTCCCCCGTACCCCGCCGCTACCTCCTCTGTCTCCATTCTCCTCCCCATGCCGCTCCATTCTCCCTCCTCCCCCCGCCATTTCATCCTCCCCTTACTTGTGCTGCTCCTTCCTCCATCTTCCTCCCCCCTGCCACGCCGTACTCCCCCCGCCGTTCCATCCTTAAAGTCCCTCCCTTTTCAGCCCTCACCGCCTTCCCCGTGCAATCCCTATTTCTATATTCTAGAATACCCGATGCGTTAGAATCGGAACACCATCTAGTGACTTATAAGAATGCTGTATGTCATGAAAACTTTGAATGGAATAGCCTCTTTATTATAATAATTCCAGTTACAAATGTTATCGTTATGACTTACCTTCCCTTTAATTCTAAATCCATCATAAATCCCTTTTGTACTGCTCATCATTTCCCGTAGACCAAGTGCCAGTATATACACTGCTGTATACACAAGGTAAAAGGTTGGATACTGTGTTCTGGCCAACGCTAATGTGATGGGATATCTTCCTCCAGTGCAGTTGTTGAGTGTTAGGTCATAGACACTTTGAAAAGCAAATAGTTTGTGTTGATTTGGAATAAAACAGGAAAAATAATAATACAGAACATCTTCCAGTATCGGATCATTAGGACGGTTCTTTACATCTATAGAGTGTAGAAAATTGTCCAGACCGGGAATATCATGCTCTTCTGATGAAACTATCAAGCTGCAGTTAATTGCCTGCAAAAATTGTTCTCCGAGATGAAACCCGTAAGACCAAGACTCGTGCAGGATGAGGGTGATGTTTTCTCTAAGAAGTTCCAAATCTTGTAAAAATCCATAATGTAAATAGAATTTACCGCAGATTATTATGACTCTGGCGTTAACTTTCTGGATAATATTTAGCTTTTGCGAATTACTGAACCAATCGGTGGTCAATTGTATAATATAGGCAACACAGACGTCATAAGAATTCAGATATTTTCTCAATTTTTGTGCTTCTGCTTCTCCACTGTTATCAAACGGTGTAAGAATCCCAACCCAGTTCCATTTGTAATATAACAAGATAAGTAAAATTGTCTTATATCGATTGTTTTCATGCTGAGTAGTTTTAAAAAATGTCTTGTACAGATCACTATCCCTAGATAATTGATCAACATCTTCATAGCTGATCTACACAAAAAATATAATGCAGAAAATGTAAAAACTGCCCAAAAAATGCAAAATATAGTTTAGTTCTAAGCAGTAAATGCAGAAATGTAGCAAAGACAACTTCCTAATTTGTCACGGGAGTTATAAACCATTATGGTACGGGAACAGAAGCTGAGCCTGCACCAGTTATGGAATGTGTTGACACTAATAGTAATCAGATCCATTTAAACCTCATCATATATCACTGAATCTTTAAAATGGACAATAGATGTAGGTGTCTCTTTCGGAACCTCATTGTCCCCCTTGGAATCATCCTTGTGGCATCAATGGTTTCTGGTCCAACTAAATGAGCAAACCCGTGGAAGATCATGTTCTTGGGATTCAACCAGACTTTTTCTTAAAGTTCTGTTATGGATTTAAGCTTGACCCGAACCTATCACATGTAGTCTGCTCTACAGTTTCTGGGAACTTCTCTGCAGTAATTGAAATATGTCTATTTCTGTTCGTACCTTTAGAATTAATGTCAGTAGCTTTAGCAGTGTTAGCTGTCCATGGTGTGTCTGTGGCTTCTCAGGAGAGTTGTTGCTGTGTGTGTCAGGTGAAGTGGTTATCTACTCCCCCATTTTAAATAATCCCATTAACCATCACATGGTGTCATTAAAAGTGTTCAGCCTCTACTCAGATCTTGAGCTGTATGGACGCTCTGCAGTTTTCTGAAGCCTTCCAGAGTGTATACCTTTGTTAAAATCATCTGTTATGCCCACAGGACATGGCAATGTAAAGTGGACTCACTAGACCATTGGTGTTGCAGTGGTAGCTGAATACCCGATTGTGAAGAGACAGGGAGGGACTTTCATAAAACCAACAATATTTATTAACCCCTTCCCGACCCTTGGCCCACCGTTTGGGCCATGAAAACAAGTTCGTTCCCGACCTTTGGCCCAAACGGTGGGCCATGGAATGATCGGGCTCCTGCGGCCCGTGTGAGGGGGGTGACTCAGGTGTCACTGTACATAATGCACAGTGACAACCTGTAGTACACCCCACGGGGGGTGGATTAACCCCCCCGTGCCCAGGGCCCCTCTGATTGGCAGTTGAAATTCAGACTGCCAATCAGTGCTAGTAATCCCCTCCAGATCCGATTGGAGCTCTCCAATCAGATGTGGAGGGGCGGGATGGCATGTGCCGTCTCCCTCCTAGCCCCCCCTCACTCCAGGGCCCCCCGATCTGCCTCCTGGCCCCCCCGATCGCCGTCCTACCCCCCCCCCCCACGGCGGCGGTAACAGTCATCACGCCGGCGGTATGCCCGCCGGCGGTAAATGACAATCACCGCCGCCACCTGTCAGCTTCCACAGCCCCCTCCGTGCGATCACGGAGGGGCTGATGAAGCTAACACCCCCATGCCCCGTATCCACCCCCCCCATCCCTCTCTCACCTACCGGCGGGCCCACCGGTGCAGGTCGCGGTCCAGCTCCGGTGTGGGCTCCTCCTCTTCCGGGCTCCTCCTCCTGGATCAGGTAAGTATGTGTGAATGAATGAATGTATGTAGTATGTATGTATGTAGTATGTGTGTATGAATGAATGAATGTATCTATGTATGTAGTATGTATGTAGTATGTATGTAGTATGTGTGTATGAATGAATGAATGTATCTATGTATGTAGTATGTATGTAGTATGTATGTAGTATGTGTGTATGAATGAATGAATGTATCTATGTATGTAGTATGTATGTAGTATGTATAAATGTATGTATGTATGTAGTATGTATGCATGTATGTATGTAGTATGCATGTATGTATGTAGTATGCATGTATGTATGTATGTATCAATGAATGAATGGATGTCTGCGTGCGTGGCTGACTGCGTGCGTGGCTGTCTGCGTGCGTGGCTGACTGCGTGCGTGGCTGACTGCGTGCGTGGCTGTCTACGTGCGTGGCTGTCTGCGTGCGTCGCTGTCTGCGTGCGTCGCTGTCTGCGTGCGTGGCTGTCTGCGTGCGTGGCTGACTGCGTGCGTGGCTGACTGCGTGCGTGGCTGTCTGCGTGCGTGGCTGTCTGCGTGCGTGGCTGACTGCGTGCGTGGCTGACTGCGTGCGTGGCTGTCTCAGTGCGTGGCTGTCTGCGTGCGTCGCTGTCTGCGTGCGTGGCTGTCTGCGTGCGTGGCTGACTGCGTGCGTGGCTGTCTGCGTGCGTGGCTGTCTGCGTGCGTGGCTGACTGCGTGCGTGGCTGACTGCGTGCGTGGCTGTCTGCGTGCGTCGCTGTCTGCGTGCGTCGCTGTCTGCGTGCGTGGCTGACTGCGTGCGTGGCTGACTGCGTGCGTGGCTGTCTCCGTGCGTGGCTGTCTGCGTGCGTCGCTGTCTGCGTGCGTGGCTGTCTGCGTGCGTGGCTGACTGCGTGCGTGGCTGACTGCGTGCGTGGCTGACTGCGTGCGTGGCTGTCTCCGTGCGTGGCTGTCTGCGTGCGTGGCTGTCTGCGTGCGTGGCTGTCAGCGAGCGTGGATGTCAGCGAGCGGGCGTGGATGTGTGTGTGCATGGCTGATGGGTGCATAGGTGAATGGATGGGTGCAACAAGGGATCAAGTATCCTCTTGTTGTAGTCTCTGGGATCATAGTCATGGTGCACTGTATGACAGATCATTGTCATACAGTGCAACATAACTCTGACCCCATAGGCTGTAGGAAAAGGACACTTGATCCCTTGCTGCAATCTCTGGATTGAGCAGAGGCGATCGAGCGTCGTGGGACCTTCGTTGTGGACTACGTCGGAGGCGGTCGAGCGCCGTGGGACCGTCGTTGTGGACTACGTCGGATCTTTATAGTAAAGATGGAGTCCAAATTTTGTTTGTTTTTTTTTCAAATAAAAAGATTTTTCTCTGTGTGTATTTTCTGACTATTTACCAGAGATTCCTAATGGCGGGTCTACCATTGGCCCTAAATTATGAATCTCGGGGCTTAGTGCCAGCTGAAAATAACAAGCTGGCATTAACCCCTTTATTACCCAGTTTGCCACCGGCACCAGGGCAACTGGAAGAGTCTGGGTACAGCGCCAGAAAATGGCGCTTCAATGAATGCGCCATTTTTTGGGGCGGCTGCGGGCTGCAATTCGCAGCATGGGGGGCCCAGAACGCTTGGGCCTCTCCATGCTGTGGAATCCAGCCCCCAGCTGCCTAGTTGTACCTGGCTGGACCAAAAATATGGCGGAGCCCTACGTCATTTTTTTTTTCTAGAATTAGTTCTAGAAAGAAAAAAAAAAGGGCTTTGCTGTATTTTTGGGTACCAGCCAGGTACAATGAGGCAGCTGGGGGTTGCTGGCAGTCCGTAGCTGCCAAGTTGTACCTGGCTGGACCAAAAATATGGCGGAGCCCTACGTCATTTTTTTTCTAGAATTCTAGAAAGAAAAAAAAAAAAGGGCTTTGCTGTATTTTTGGGTACCAGCCAGGTACAATGAGGCAGCTGGGGGTTGCTGGCAGTCCGTAGCTGCCAAGTTGTACCTGGCTGGACCAAAAATATGGCGGAGCCCTACGTCATTTTTTTTCTAGAATTCTAGAAAGAAAAAAAAAAAAGGGCTTTGTTGTATTTTTGGGTAACAGCCAGGTACAACGAGGCAGCTGGGGGTTGCTGGCAGTCCGTAGCTGCCAAGTTGTACCTGGCTGGACCAAAAATATGGCGGAGCCCTACGTCATTTTTTTTCTAGAATTCTAGAAAGAAAAAAAAAAAGGGCTTTGCCGTATTTTTGGGTACCAGCCAGGTACAACGAGGCAGCTGGGGGTTGCTGGCAGTCCGTAGCTGCCAAGTTGTACCTGACTGGACCAAAAATATGGCGGAGCCCCACGCCATTTTTTTTTTTTACGTCTACCAATAAAATGACAAGGAGCTTTGCCTTATTTTTGGATGCCAGCCAGGTACAACTTGGCAGTTGGGGGGCTGCAATCCCCATCGTGGAGAGACCCAAATGTTGTGGCCCCCCACACTGCAAATTGCAACTCACAGCCACCCCAGAAAATGGCACATTAGAGGTGCCATTTTCTGGTGCTGTACCCCAACTCTTCCAGTTGCCCTTGTGCTGGTGGCACACAGGAGCACTCCATACGTGACATGGTGTCCGCTAACAAGTTGAATGGAAAATTAGCTCCAATTATTAGCGGACACTATGTCGCGTATGGAGAGCCCCTGTGTGCCTAAACATTGGAGCTCCCCCACAAGTGACCCCATTTTGGAAACTACACCCCCCAAGGAACGTATCTAGATGCATAGTGAGCACTTGAACCCCCAAGTGGTTCACAAATTGATCCATAAAATTAAAAAAGTACTTTTTTTTTTCCACAAAAAAATTATTTTTTCATTTTTACGGATCAATTTGTGAAGCACCTGGGGTTCAAAGTGCTCACTATGCATTTAGATACGTTTCTTGGGGGTCTAGTTTCCAAAATGGGGTCACTTGTGGGGGAGCTCTAATGTTTAGTCACACAGCGGCTCTCCATACGCAACATGGTGTCCGCTAACAATTCCAATTGTTAGCGGACACCATGTCGCGTATGGAGAGCCCCTGTGTGCCTAAACATTGGAGCTCCCCCACAAGTCACCCCATTTTGGAAACTACACCCCCCAATGAACGTATCTAGATGCATAGTGAGCACTTTGAACCCACAGGTGCTTCACAAATTGATCCGTAAAAATGAAAAAATAAATTTTTTGTGGAAACAAAGTACTTTTTGATTTTTACGGATCAATTTGTGAAGCACTTGGGGTTCAAAGTGCTCACTATGCATCTAAATAAGTTCCTTGGGGGTCTAGTTTCCAAAATGGGGTCACTTGTGGGGGAGCTCCAATGTTTAGGCACACAGGGGCTCTCCAAACGCGACATGGTGTCCGCTAACAATTTGAATAAAAATCAGCTCAAATTGTTAGCTGTAACCATGTTGTGTTTAGTGAGCCCTTGTGTGCCTAAACATTGGGGCTCCCCCACAAGTGACCCCATTTTGGAAACTAGACCCCCCAAGGAATGTATCTAGATGCATAGTGAGCACTTTGAACCCCCAGGTGCTTCACAAATTCATTCATAAAAATGAAAAACCACTTTTTTTTCCACAAAAATTTTCTTTTTTCATTATTATGGATCAATTTGTGAAGCACCTGGGGGTTGAAAGTGCTCACTATGCATCTAGATACGTTCCTTTGGGGTCTAGTTTCCAAAATGGGGTCAATTGTGGGGGATCTCCAATGTGGAGACACACAGGGACCCTCCAAACGCGACATGGTGTCCGCTAACAATTTGAATGCAAAATGAGCTCAAACTGTAAGCGGACACCATGTTGCGTTTAGTGAGCCCCTGTGTGCCTAAACATTGGGGCTCCCCCACAAGTGACCCCATTTTGGAAACTAGACCCCCAAGGGAACGTATCTAGATGCATAGTGAGAACTTTGAACCCCCAGGTGCTTCACAAATTAATCTGTAAAAATGAAAAAGTACTTTTTTTCCGCAAAAATCTTTTTTTATCATTAATTTGTGAAGCACCTGGGGGTTCAATATGCTCACTACCCATCTAGATATGTTACCTGGGGGGTCTAGTTTCCAAAATGGGGTCACTTGTGGGGGAGCTCCAATGTTTAGGCACACAGGGGCTCTCCAAACGCGACATGGTGTCCGCTCACAATTTGAATAAAAATCAGCTCAAATTGTTAGCTGTCACCATGTCACGTTTGGAGAGCCCCTATGTGCCTAAACTTTGGAGCTCCCCTACAAGTGACCCCATTTTGGAAACTAGACCCCCCAGGGAACTTACCTAGATGGGTGGTGAGCATTTTGAACATCCTAGTGCTTCACAAATTAATCTTTAAAAATGGAAAAAGAAAATTTTTTGGAAATAGAAGTACTTTTTCATTGTTACGGATGAATTTGTGAAGCACCTGGGGGTTCAAAGTGCTCACTATGCATCTAAATAAGCTCCTTGGGGGGTCTAGTTTCCAAAATGTGGTCACTTGTGGGGAGCTCCAATGTTTAGGCACACAGGGGCTCTCCAAACGCAACATGGTGACAGCTAACAATTTGAGCTGATTTTTATTCAAATTGTGAGCGGACACCATGTCGCGTTTGGAGAGCCCCTGTGTGCCTAAACATTGGAGCTCCCCCACAAGTGACCCCATTTTGGAAACTAGACCCCCCAGGGAACATATCTAGATGGGTAGTGAGCATATTGAACCCCCAGGTGCTTCACAAATTAATGATAAAAAAAGATTTTTGCGGAAAAAAAGTACTTTTTCATTTTTACAGATTAATTTGTGAAGCACCTGGGGGTTCAAAGTTCTCACTATGCATCTAGATACGTTCCCTTGGGGGTCTAGTTTCCAAAATGGGGTCACTTGTGGGGGAGCTCCAATGTGGAGACGCACAGGGGCTCTCCAAACGCAACACGGTGTCCGCTTACAATTTGAGCTCATTTTGCATTCAAATTATTAGCGGACACCATGTCACGTTTGGAGAGCCCCTGTGCGTCTCCACATTGGAGCTCCCCCACAAGTGACCCCATTTTGGAAACTAGACCCCCAAGGAACGTATCTAGATGCATAGTGAGCACTTTGAACCCCCAGGTGCTTCACAAATTGATCCATAATAATGAAAAAAGAAAATTTTTGTGGAAAAAAAAGTGCTTTTTCATTTTTATGGATGAATTTGTGAAGCACCTGGGGGTTCAAAGTGCTCATTATGCATCTAGATACGTTCCTTGGGGGGTCTAGTTTCCAAAATGGGGTCACTTGTGGGGGAGCCCCAATGTTTAGGCACACAGGGGCTCACTAAACACAACATGGTTACAGCTAACAATTTGAGCTGATTTTTATTACAATTGTTAGCGGACACCATGTCGCGTTTGGAGAGCCCCTGTGTGCCTAAACATTGGAGCTCCCCCACAAGTGACCCCATTTTGGAAACTAGACCCCCAGGGAACATATCTAGATGGGTAGTGAGCATATTGAACCCCCAGGTGCTTTACAAATTGATCTGTGAAAATGAAATAGTACTTTTTTTTTCACAAAAATTTTCTTTTAGCCTAAATTCTTTCGTTTTCACATGGCAACAGCATAAAATTCATCCTAAAATTTGTTGGGCAATTTCTCCTGAGTACACCGATACCTCATATGTGGTCATAAACCACTGTTTGGGCGCACGGCAGGGCTCAGAAGGGAAGGAGCGCAATTTCACTTTTTGAATGTAAAATTAGCTCCAAAAGTCAAATTGCGCTCCTTCCCTTCTGAGCCCTGCCGTGCGCCCAAACAATGGTTTATGACCACATATGAGGTATCGATGTACTCGGGAGAATTTGCACAACACATTTTAAGATCCATTTTATCCTGTTGCTCATGTGAAAATGAAAGAATTGAGGCTAAAAGAACATTTTTGATAAAAAAGTTAAAATATCCATTTTTTGTTTCCACTTTGCTTTAGTTCCTGTGAAGCACCTGAAGGGTTAATAATCTTCTTGAATGTAGTTTTGAGTAGTTTGAGGGGTGCAGTTTTTGGAATGGTGTCACTTTTGGGTGTTTTCTGTCATGTACACCCCTCAAAAGGACTTCAAATGTGATGTGGTCACTAAAAAAAATGGTTTGTAAATTTTGGTTGAAAAATGAAAAATTGCTCATGAACTTTGAACCCTTATAACGTCCTAACAAAAATTTTTTTTTTTTTCCAAAATTGTGCTGATGTGAAGTAGACATGTGGGAAATATTATTTAATAACTTTTTTCTGTCACATATCTATCTTGTTTATCAGAAAAAAAAAATAAAAATGTGAAAATTGTGAAATTTTCAAAATTTTTGCCATATTTTTGATTTTTTCACAAATAAACGCAAAAATTATCGACTTAAATTTAATACTAGCATGAAGCCCAATATGTCACGAAAAAACAATCTCAGAATCGCTAGGATCGGTTGAAGCGTTCCCGAGTTATAACCTCATAAAGGGACACTGGTCAGAATTGCAAAAAAGGCCAAGGTCTTTAGGGTCAAAATAGGCTGGGTCCTGAAGGGGTTAAGGAAAGTTTCACAAAGGGGAGGCCTGAGGGGAGAACCCTCTGGATCGCGACACTGTACCACATAGTGGAGGACCAGTAAAGGTTTACCACTCTACAGGGATTCCCTGATCACAACACCAGGATGCCTGAATGCCGTACCAGAGAGGCGAACCAACAGACTGGACATTAAATATGGAGGAACTGTAGAATACAGGCTCTGTCAATAAAATTAATCCTGGGAGCTTCGATTGATACACGAGAGATGATCCAGCTGGTCTGGGAAACCGGATGGTCCTGTGCACATCAGGAGAGGTCTGGACAGCTCAAGGATTCTGTGGAGACAGAGGTGTTAGAATCAAATGGAAACAATGCAGCAGTTTTCTTAGTGCAAAGCTCAGCAGATTGTGGCCTGAGCAGAGGCAGCGAGTTCCAGAAAATGAACATGTTGCCCAGATACCTCCCATAGAGGAAGGATGCCTTTTATGTTCAGTGCAGCTGCACTCAAGCAGAGACCTAATGGACAACAGGTGTATTGCTTCTATAAGTGTGTGCAGGATGCCGGGCGCGCATCCAAAGAACATTCCCAGGAAACCTGCCAAGAAGATGCAGGCTCCTAGCAGAGAAGGAGACAGAGGGTTGCAGAGAACCATGACCAGGGTGATCAGAACCAGTGGAGCTGCTTGGTGGGCGCCAATCTCCCTGCTTAGCAGAGATCAGCCTGGCCACCAAGGGCATGACAGTACCCCTTCCCTTACGGTTCCCCCTTCTTCAAACCTGCCAGTAACTTCCAAAGGAGGACTGGAGCATCAATGTTCTTTTCAGGTTCCAAGCTTCTCTCCTCAGGACCGTATCCCTTCCAGTTGACCAGAAAGAGCGTTCTGCCACCTCTTTTGTTAATCGATAGGATGTCCTTAACTTAATACATGTCCTCAGCACTGACAAGAAAAAGGAAATTACCTGGATCCTGGAATTAGTGACTGATAACAACTGGCTTCAGCAGGGAAACATGGAAAGAGTTATGGATCTGAAAGAAGGTAGGCAATGTCAAACGGTAGCACATCTCATTGATCCGTTGGAACACTTCAAGGGGACCGATGTAATGAGGAGCCAGCTTGTAAGAGGGAATCTTAGGATGGATGTGCCTAGAAGACATACCTTATCTCGGGTTTAGAAAGGTGGCGGATCCAGACGTCTTTAGTCCACTCATTCCTTAGTTCGAACCGATGCCTACTCCAATGAGGCCCTGGTCTCCGTCCAGATCCTCGTGAAGTCCTGGGCAGGGACTCAGCCACAGGATTGCCGAGAGTGAGAGGCAATGGAGCCGGAATACTTGGATGCTGTCCATAAACAATACAAAACAAAAAGTTAGAGGAGGACTCACCGACATGGTTGTTGTAGGAAATCTCCACCTATGGCAGAAGCTCAACCCAGTCGCTGTGGTGGCCATTCACGAAGTGTCACAGATAGTTAGTGAGGACATGATTCACTCTGTCTACTTGGCTGTTAGATTGTTGATGATAGGCAGAGAAGTCCAGAGTGACATCCAACAGCTTATAGAGGGACCGCCAGAATCGGACGATGAATTAAAGCACTTTGTCAGAGACAATGTGGAGTGAAAGACCATGAATCCGAAGGACATGCTAGATGTAGAGCTCTGCGAGCTTAGGAGTGGGAGACAAGACAGTGGAATGAAGTGTCCCATCTTGGAGAAGGGGTCTTCCACAACCCAGATTACAACCATACAACCAGATGATGCTGGCATATCCGTGATGAAGTCCATGGCAATGTGCTGCCAAGGAGCAGATGGAATTGGAAGCTGAAGAAAACAACCAACTGGCAGTTTTCTTGGGTGTTTAATTGTGAGTACAAGAGGGACAGGCTGCAACAAAGTCCAGAATATTTTGATGCAAGGTGGACCACCAGTAGTGTATAGAAATCAGCTGTAATATCTGGTTTTGACCAGCATGGCCGGCAAGCTTAGAAGAATGACTCCAGTGTAGGACTCACTTCTTGTCTCATTCAGTTACAAGAGTCTTACCGGAGATGTAACAGTCTGACCGGAGTCACCGTGATCATCTTGGATGCTTCAGTGTTGTGCTGAGGCTCCTCCTCTAGGTCGTCTGACAGAAAGGATCTGGATAGCTCATCAGCCTTGATGTGCTTCTCTGCAGGAAGTAAATGAAAAGAAAAATTGAACAGAGCAAAGAATAGGGACCAATGAGCCTGGTGAGGGCTGAGTATTTGAGCAGACAGGAGATACAACAGGTTCCTATAATCAGTATAAATGATGACTGGATGAACTGCACCTTCAAGCATATATCGCCATTCTTCTAAGGCTATCTTAATTGCCAGTAACTCTCTATCCCCAATTGAGTAGTTACATTTAGAGGGCAAGAATTCCTGGGAGAAGAAACCACAGGTCACCACCTTACCTGTAGGAAGCTTTTTTGTGAGGACTGCTCCAGCTCCGGATGAAGAAGCGTCCACTAGTGATGAGCAAGAAGTGAAATATTCGGACTCACTATACTCATAACAAGTAGGTCCTAATACTCAGGTACTCGTTACGAGTAGCGGGTCGAATGTAAGTCAAAGGGAAATGCAAGTAATTTTCTGCTGGACCCTACACATCGTCTGGGAGCTGAGGAAAAGGCTGAAATGGGTGCATGATTGTTTAAAAGCTGACGGTAAAAAGTCGCCGCCTTTTATACAATCACTCAGCTGATCCTCGCTCCCGAGCCACCTTCCAGCCCGATCCTGCTCTCCCCAGCCACCTTCCAGCCCGATCCTCTGCTCCCCCGCCGCCTCCACAGCTTGATCTTAAGTTAGGACCGGACGGGGAGCACAGCATCAGGGAGCGGGGAGTGACTGACCCGGGCGGAAAAGCCGGCGGTGAAATCTTTCCACTGTAGGCTTTCCTGCCAGCTTTTTCAAATGAACAGCTGATGTATCAGCTGTTCGTTTGAAATAGGCTGCGGGAAAGCTGACAGTGAAGTCTTTTCACTGCCAGCTTTCCTGCCGGCTATTTCAAATGAACAGCTGATGCATCAGCAGTTCATTTGAAATTGCCGTCCTGCCGTCACAGGGTTCATGTGAGTTCATGCCTGATCGCATGAACTCATATGAACTTTCCCACAGCTGGGTGCACTGCTCAGCTACATCTCTAGCAGAGATTCTCTACCAGAGATGTAGCTGAGCTAAACAAGAAGACTCATTTGGACTACATCGGAGGGGGAGGTTTGTTTTGAATAAAGATGGAGTCACTAATTGTGTTTTGTTTTTTTTTCTAATAAAACTTTTTTTCTGTGTTGTGTTGTTTGTAACTCTTCACTAGAAATTTAAGATGGTCATGTCTAATATTGGAGTAACCTCATGAATTTCGGGCTTAGGGCTAGCTGATAATATAAAACTGGCCCTAACACCCATTATTACCCAGTGATCCACCGCACCAGGGCCCTGGATGAGTCGGGTACAGCACCAGAAAATGGCATTATTGTGAACGTGCCATTTTCTGGGGCAGCTGCGGACTGCAATTTGCAGGGGGGTGGGGGGGGAGGTTGGAGAGCTTGGGATACCCTGCTCTGCGGATTCCAGCCCCTAGCTGCCTGGTTGTACCTGGCTGGACACAAAAATAGGGCAAAGCCCATGTCATTTTTTTAAATTATTTTATGAAATTCATGAAATAATTAAAAAAAGGGCTTCCTATAGGTTTGTTTCCAGCCAGGTGCAAATAGGCAGCTGGGGTTGGGGGCAGCCCGTTCCTGCCTGCTGTACCTGGCTGGCATATAAAAATATGATGAAGCCTATGTAAAATTTTCTTTTTAATAGCTCGTTAAAAAACAAAAAAATAACACAAGTATATTTAGGGACTCCATCTTTGTTAACCCCTCGACCCTCCTGTCTGTGCTGAACACTCTCGGCTCTGCTACATCAGAGACCCAGGGGACGAACAAAGCTTCTATCCCCTTGGTCCCTGAAGGAGAGCCCGGAGCGCTGTGCCATCATGGTAACTCAAGTCACCCCCCCACTCCCTGGTGCTGTGCTCCCCGCCCATCCTAACTTAAGATCGGGCTGGTAGGCGGCAGGGGAGTGGAGGATCAGGTTGGGAGGCGGCTGGGGAGCAAAGGATCGGGCTGGGAGGTGGCTGGGGAGTGGAAGATCGGCCTGGGAGGCGGCTGGGGAGTGAGGATCAGCTGAGTGATTGTTTAAAAGCCGCTGGCTTTTTACCACCAGCTTTTAAACAATCATGCACCCATTTCAGTCTTTTCCTCAGCTCCCAGACCCCTTTGTAGGGTGCAGCAGAAAATTACTTGCATTTTCCATTGATTTACATTGTACTTGCTACTCCCAGTGAGTAATTACAAGGAAACTCACGGAGTAATGAATACCGTACTATTCGGCGAGTACCGAATAGTAATGAGTATACTCGCTCATCCCTAGCATCCACTTCTAGGAAAAACTGCATGTTGATCATTGATCTGTTGAGGGCTGGGGTGGTTGATAAGGTCTGTTTAAGGGAGGCGAAAGCTGAATCGGCCTCTGGAGTCCAATTTTTTGGTTTGGAGCCTTTACAAGTCAAGGCGGTGAGAGGTCTTACCAGAGAGGAGAAGTGGAGGATGAATTGCTGATAGTAGTTGCCGAATCCCAGGAACCGCTTAGTAGCCTTGATTCTCTCAGGTCAGGGCCACTGAAAATGGCAGAGACCTTCTCTGGATCCATCTCGAGACCTGTATCCGAAATGATATAGCCAAGAAAGCGTAGAGGCCTCTGCTCAAACAGACATTTCTCAAACTTCTTGTAGAGATAATTCTCCCTTAATTTTTGAAAAACAAGATGATCATTCCTTCTGTGTGTTGGTAAGTCGAGGGAAAACACCAGGATGTTGACCAGATTTACCACCACACAGATGTAGAGTAGGTAACAGAATATGTAATTGACAAACTTTTGGAAGACGGCGGGTGCATTACTTAATCCGAAGGGCATCACCCAATATTTGCAGTGACCATTTCGCATGTTGAAGGCGGTTTTTCACTCATCCCCAGATCGTATTCAGAGGAGGTTGTCAGCCCCACGGAGATCCAACTTGGTGAAAATCCTGGAACTTCGAAGATGATCAAAGAGCTTTGGAATTAAGGGAAGAAGGTATTTGTTCTTTACCATTATTAGATTGAGTCCACGGTAGTCGATGCATGGGTGAAGAGACCCATCTTTATTCCTGACAAAGAAGAACCCAGCTCCAAGGAGGACTTCTGCATAAACCATCGAGCCAAATTATCCTTAATGTACTCGGACGTGGCTTGAGTCTTTGAGGGAGAAAGAGAATAGATCCTCCCTTGAGGCAGGTTAGATCAGGGATTAGATCAATGGGACAATCATAAGGCCTGTGAGGAGGAAGAGTCCCAGCTTTCTTTTTGTTCAATACATCCGCAAAGGACTAGTAGGCAGAAGGTAACCCAGGTAAGGCTGCAGGAGGCCGCGGGGTAGAACCAGGCCTTACTGGTTTGAGGCAGTGATCGTGGAAGGACTGGTTCCATCGAAGGACATCTCCGGATAGCCAATCCAAGACAGGTTCATGGAGGCGCAACTACGGAACACCTAGTAGAAATGGTGAAGAAAGATTTGGTAACACATAGAAGTTAATTTTCTCTCTGTGAAGTTCTCCGATTTGAAGCTCCACCTCTTTGATGATACCAAAAATGGGATCTTTCAGGGGTCTTCTGTTTACGGAGACAATGCACCTGGACTGCTGCAGGGGAGTGACTGGGATCTGAAGCACCTGGCCACAGATTGCTGGATGAAATTTACACCAGATCCAAAGTTCAGATAGGCCATCTCGGAGAACTGCACCTTTCCAAAGATCACATGCAGGGATATAGTTAGTGGGGGACAGGAATAATTCTCACCTAGGGAATCCTCTCTTATCTGTCTTAGGTCAAAGAGTTTTCCCACCTCTTGGTTCCACTGTGTTGACTGGAAGCGTAGCGTCCACCATGACGATGAGGATTCCTAGCGAGCCTTTCCTCCAGTTGATTACTCTTCACCTTTACCTGATCAAACTCCATGGGTTCATCCTCAGAGACTGGAGCGGGACAAGGTGAAAACCAAGGTGTCAGTGAAGAAGATGCTGGACAAGAGATAGCTTCTCAAGAATCATCTCTTTGAAGCGCTCTTGGAGACGCAGGTCAATCCGAATGGCGATGGCGAAGGAAATTAGATCATCCAGAGTCTGGGGTAGGTCCCTGACTGCCAATTTTTCTTGATTCTTCTGGGCAATCCTCTGTGTAAGGTTCCGACTTGAAGCTCATTGGTCCACTGGAGCCCCTAAACCAGGTACGGAAATGGATGGCATACTGACCGACAGTGAGAGAGCCCAGTTGAAAATTGAGGAGAGACTCCAAGGTAGATGTGACATGACCAGGCTCATTAAATATCTTGCGGAACATGTACATGAATTCCTGCAGATCAGACACGATGGAATCATCCCACTCCATTAGGGGGTTGAACCAGGCTAAAGTCTCTCCCTTCAGGTGAGAGGTAAGGGAAGCCACCTTGGCCATGTCAGTCAGATAAAGCTGAGGCAATAAATGAAAATGAAGCAAACATTAGTTGATAAATCCTCTGCATTACTTGGTGTCATCATTGTAGCGAGGAGGCTTGCAGAGGTGAGAAGAGAACAGGGTCCCTTTTTGGCATAACCATTGGATTCTGTACTAGAGGCTGAAAGACTGGGGAAGCAGCAGCCAGCTGTACCTTAGCTTACTGGTTATCCACAGAGGTCATATAGTCCAACAGATGGGTCTGCATATCACGTTGACGATTGAGTTCCTAATGAAGCTCTGCTACCTGAGTCATGTCGGTGGGCACAGCAGCTTGTATATTAGACAGGTGGGTATCCAAGGTTTGCATGAAGGCCAATACCTGATCCTGGCTTTGACGAAGTCCAGCCAGCTCTCTATGGCCAGAGAATTGGATATCAGCGGAGTTCATAGCCTGGGCAAACTGTTATGCCCACAGGTCTTGGTAATGAAAAGTGGACTCCCTAGACCACTGGTGCTGCAGTGGTAGCTCAATACCCAATACTCAAGATACAGAAGAGCGACCACGGATATTTATTAAGGAAAGTTTCAGAAAGGGAAAATGAGGGGAGGACCCTCTGGATTGCGACACTGTACCACATAGTGGACACATCAAAACACCAGAAGGCCTGACTGCCGCAAATCCTGGACCAGAGGGGCGAGCCGTACAGACCAGACAGTAGATATGGAGGAACTGTAGAATACTGGTTCTGTCAATGAAATGAATCCTAGGAGCTCTGGTCAATCCAGGAGAGATGATCCAGCGGTGCGGGAAACTAGATGGTCCTGTGCACATCAGGAGAGGCCTACACAGCCCAAGGATTCTGTGGAGACAAAGGTGTTAGAATCAAATAGAGATAATGCAGCAGTCTTCATATTGCAGAGCTCAGCAGACTATGGCCTGAGCAGAGGCAGCAAGTTCCTGAGAATTGCACAGGCACCTCCCATAGGGGGAAAGTGCCTTTTATGCTCAGAGCAGCAGCACTCAAGCAGAGACCTAATGGGGAACAGGTGTTTTGTTTCTATAAGTGTGTGCTGGATGCCAGGCACACGTCCTAACAACATTCCCATGAAACCTGTCAAAAGGATGCAGGTTTCTAGCAGAGGAGAGAGACGGTAGCATGGAACCATGACCACAGTGAGCAAAACCAGTGGAGCTGCATGGTGAGCGCTGATCTCCCTGCTTAGCAGAGACCAGCCCCGTGGCTGAGGCCATAACAGATGCTTGCTCCAGTGGTTTGCATATGTAGAGGACCCGAACTCCGAACCCAAACACTGAAACTTTGTAAAAGTCTGTCTTCTGTAGAAACACTTAAATTCAAAGTCCGGTTCACTCATCCCTTGTTCCAATCACTGGCCTAACATAGTCTTATGGGCTTGCCATCTATGAATGCTTCTTATGCTCTGCAAGGATCAGTACAAGATGATTGTTTTCTCCACATTTGAACAAAAATACTCCAATTATACTAGTTGACTCTTATCAGAGTTTGATCAGAGAGGTTATCCATTTTTATCGGTAGCGGAGGGGCAAAAACGTTTTCTCCATCTTCATCATACTGTCAGTCTATGAAAATTGGAGCACACTTAGCTATCAGCGGAGTGAAGTCTGAGTTTTGTAACAGACTTATGGACTTGAAAAGGGAATTGCCATCCGATTCTAATTAAATAGCTCTACTAGCCTCATCAGTCCTCAATTTGACAAAAACAATGTGCCCAATTTATATACTTTCAAGTCTTTTTTTGATAGAGTACAATATGCATATGCAAAATATGCAAAATATCCTGATATGGTTCTCCAATAATCTTTAAGAAGTTCCCAGAAATGCTAAGATTTTTTGATTGCTTTGCCTCTTTGCATTCCAGCTCATTTCAAACCATCTCATTTGGTGTTGACCATATCATATGGCTTTGTGCTGTGAGCTTGGACTAAATTATTTACAGTGCCCATCTTAGCCTTTCACCTAGTCAAACCAGATCTCAGACTTTGCAATACCCCAAATAATAATATCTTCAAAATGAGATTTTGGTTTCTTTATTATTATCCTAAGTCCTATGACAAGGTTCATTAAAGGGTCAATTTTGACTTTAGCAATGCTACTTCCACGAGTTCTGAGTTGATCGACAGGGTAGGCAGTACTCGGATACCGGGACAGGTGGTTTACTTTGGTCGGTTCCCAGTTCCGTGCCTTGGACCCTCAGTGGCAGGTGATGGGGGTGATGATGATGTTGAGTTTGGTATTGTGACGCCACCTGTGGTACCTGGTAATAGGGTTACCAGCACTGCGTCCGGCCGCTGAGGTGATGGGAATGCAGCTTTGGTAGTACAGCTCCCCACAGGTGGAGTTTTACCTCAGGGCAATGGGGTGGATGACAGGAGTAGTAGTAGCGGTTCTGCTGTGGGCGCTGCAAGCGGCGGCGGGGAAGCAGGCACAGAAACACAATAGTCTCTGTTTCGGTACCTTTTTACTGATGTCTGGTAATAGGCACGGTCCAGGAGGGTAACCAGGTGTCGGTGCAGCTTGGGACGTTCACCTTGAAGAGTTGCGAGGCCTCCTCTGTTAGTGTGTGCGGTGTTTGGGGTAAGCCCTGCCTGTAGCTGAACCTGCCGCTCTTTCTCCCTCTCAGGGTGCTGTTCCTCAACCGACAATGAGGAACTTTCTGTGGGATCCCTATTCTCTGCTTAGGTCCCTGGTCCTATGCTTGGTCAGGTTTGGTGTCTTCTGTTCCTTAACTTCAGGGTGAATAGATCCCCCTGGTCGGTCCAGGCGTTTCCTGCTACAATAGATTAATAGCAGTTTTGGACTCCGGTATCCGGGTGGCTAAAGGGTTCTCAGATCAGTTCCCTTCTTCCTTCTTCCTACTTCTCCCACTGGCCTCCGTCCCTCTCCCTAGGGCGCTGCACAGGTGGGTCAGGGTTCCTGGTTCTGGGCCTGGCTTGGTCCCAGCAACCAGCTCCTTCACTACTGCTGTCTTCTCTGCTAACTGCAGACTGATTACACGCTACTGCCTTCAGTACTAACTGGAACTAACCGACTCCTCCCCCCAGGGCTGGATTTTATAGGGGATCTGGCTTAAGAAAAGCCAGTGGGGCTCCCCCTCCAGATCTAGGGTGGAAGGTGTGTGTGCCAAGGTGTACATTCCTCCCTGCACCGGTGGGTCCTGTGGCAATCCCCCGCAGGGGTGCCACAGTAGCACCAGAGTTCAAGCTCTTTTCCTTTCTGAAAAGGAAATTTGCATATGTTATCAGCAAAGCACACCCATCCCTTCTTACATAATCTAAATTATTCTCTGCCCTCCTGTACCTGTGTAACTTGATTGTCGATACACAATGTACTTGTCTTTGTCTGCCCTTTCAACATGTAAAGTGCCTTGGAAATTAATGGTGCTATATAAATAAATAATAATAATTATTATTCTCATTGAGCTCCCCACACAAGAAGCCATCCACTTATCTTTTCATCTCATAAAAAAATGACCTTTGCCCCTGTACCCCAATATATGATTATCCCTGCCAAATTAAATGTGCCAAATGAAATTAACTCAGATTTAAAGGGAACCTGTCACCAGGTTTTTGCCATCTCAACTGACAGGAGCATAATGTTGAGACAGAGACCCTGATTCCAGCAATATATCACTTATGGTACCTTTACACGCCGCGACGGCAGGCTGGATACATCCCGCTACTTCACGTGCACGAGCACGCTCAAACGGTTACAAACGGTCAACGCACCCTCTTTACACGCCGCCACAAGGTGCGCTACGCCACGCTACATCTATAGCTAGCTACATCGCCGGGTGTCTCAAGTAGCCAGCTGTAGCTCATTTACACACCGCTATAACCAGCTACTATGGGCGGACCTGGTGCAGCAGGGCCAGCACATAGGCGTGCCACAATTGTGGATTACGAGCCGTCCGTACGCTGATAGGACGAAGCAATAACATCCTGATTGGGCAGGCAACGCAGGAGGCTGAGTAATACAGCACGCTCGAGCAATTGTGTAGTGTGACTCGTCAGCTCCTTAAATATGCCTCCCTATGCAGCGACTACCAATCGTCATGCAGGAGCTTCCACCAATGATCGCACATGGGGCGCGGTAACACGGAGCCAGGGTCACGCCTTAGCTACATTGCAGCTACATCGCAGGCTGTCCCGAGTTCCCTTCCGTTGCCTCTTTACACGCCGATACAGCTCGCTACAATCGGCGATGTAGCCATCAGTTTTCGAGCAGAGCTAGGAAACAGATGTATCTGTTGCCGGCTGTAGCGTCACGTCTTCAGACGCCGCTACGACGGGCTACATTGGTGCTACAAGCTACATTTGTAGCCTGTAGCGGGATGTATCCAGCCTGCCGTCGCGGCGTGTAAAGGTACCATTACTGGGCTGCTCAGTGTAGTTTTAATAAAATCACTGTTTAATCATCTGGATATTAGCATTATAGGACTAATCAAGTAGTCCAACATATTCATTTACTGCTAAATCTAAAGCAGAGAACACAGTAATTTTATCAAAATGACAGCAAGCAGGTCAGTAAGTGACACATCGCTTGAATCAGGGTCTCTGGCTCTACATTATGCTGCTGTCAGATGGGATGGCAAAAACCTGGTGACAGTTTCCCTTTAAACCACATGGACCGCAAAGCAGTCAACTGACATATGTATCTAAAGGGGGAGATGTGAAGGATATATAAGATAGCTCTAAATGCACCTATACATCATTTTCTTCAGAGTAAGGATCTGAAATAGTTTGCCACAATTCACCAACAAATGGTTTTAATTACAAATAGTGAGGGAAGAAAGTTAATTACGTAGAGGAAAAAGCTGAAACTCCCTTACAAGACTGGACAATTACACCAGGAAGACAGATTGACTGGAACAGTGTTTACTTAGGGCCGGATAAGTGCATTTCCCAGTAATGGATCAGAGACAATCAGCAGACAGGCAGACACCAGGGGAAAATTATAAATATTAGCATGTGCATAGCTACCACAAACAAAGCGAGCATATTTTCAGCCTTAGGATATCAGGAGGCCCCTTTCACATCAGTGTTTTTCACTGAATGCAGCAGATCTGGCAGATTTACAGCATCAGCCGAATCTGCAACCTAACGGCCGCACTTGTGGCACACTTACGGCAAGCCCAGTGCATTGTCTGTGGGGCTTGTGGTCGGCTGCGGCAAGTGCGGTTCTCCTGGATGCGGTAGATCCGGCAAAATGCTGCTAGCCGTGTTATTATTCACAGCTGGATTTTCTGGATCACCGAAAAATAGCAATTGCCACACTTTTCATAAGCTCCATAGACAATGCATGGGGCTTGTCTCAAGTGTGCCGCAAGTGCGGCCGTTAGGTGGCAGATGCAGCTGATGCTGTAAATCTGCTGGATCTGCCACAATCAGCTAAAAACCCTAATGTGAAAGGGGCCTTGTATATGTTTTTGCTTAATTGTGTGATTTGCCAATCAGCCAGAAATTAATACATTGGAACTGAAAGATTATACACACATCATCTTTAGTATCTACAAAGAGGCAAATACATGATAGGAAAGATGATGGTAATATCTTTGCCTGGGACACCAGGGTAAAAGCTACGCAGAAAGAGGAGATTTCATAATTCTCTGTAAGAATTCTCATCTCACAGACAACCCTCACATGAAGTCATCAAAGGCTTACACAAGGAATGGGTTAACTCTTACTGGTTCACTGCCGGGTGGTCACATTGTGTAACATGTTGGAAATAACCGCAAGCCCCTGGTTCCACATCTTCTCCCATGTAGATGTAACTAAGGCAGCACCAATGAATCAGGCAACTGACTTATGTATGTCTGCTCATTCCCGTTGTATTAAGATCTGTATTTGAATATCTGACTCTCATATCTGTATATGACTCACCGTAGCCGGGGTCTTCACGTCTCGGGCGTTGCTTCTCCTGTCACGGTTCCGCGCCCGGGGCTGTGTGGCCCGGTGGTCCAGATCAAAAGCGGTGATTTGAACGGATAGGGGTTAATTGTTACTTGTCATGACGCCACCTGTGGGATTCCGGTGATTTCACCGACGCTGCTTGGGCCTCCGTGGGATGTTCAGCAGCTAGATGGGACGCTCCCCACAAGATGAGCGGGAGCCCCCGGGGCCAGGAGCTGTACCACATATATGACGGCAGCTCCGTGATGCTGTAAGTGTGGGTTTAAACAGTTCTGAAGGAGACGCGGACACCAGATTCCTCTGTAACGGGTATTTACTGTAACCGGTCAGATGATACAGGGTATACAGGTTTCTGGGTACGGACTGGGGAGTCCCAGCAATGACTGGTGTTGTTTCAGAGCTCCGCGGTGTTCCTCCTTTCTTAGCCTGTTCTATTTGCCGTTGTCGCCTTAGTGCGCCAGTTCGGATACAGAGGGGCTACTTGAATTTCCCTGCCGGTGATATCACCCGGTTGGAGGGGAGCCTGATTCTCTATAGTGGGTACTCCACTGGCAAGACAGCTTAGTTGCGGAGGTAGTGAGGGGCTCCTATAAAGCGTTCCCGTCACTTCTGGTTTGCTGAGCTGCGGTAGACGTCTGCTCACCTCGGAACCAGCTATCCGATTTTTGGCGTCAACCGGTAGGTGGTCTTCAGGGCTGCACGGAACTGTGCAGAGCCCCCTTGTCCTACGTTCATCCACCACCCGACTCCTCTCTCTTCTCCCACACACTACTCTACACTCCTCCCACCAAGACCTGATTGGCCCTCTATTCTAGTGGTGCATGTAGAGTATGGAGGTCTGAAAGTTAACCATGTCATTATCAGGACAGAGAATTTTGCATCTTCAGTCAGGGATGCGATACCCTCTTGTGACGCACTCGTTGCGGGGCACCACATATATCCATGATGTAAATTGTGTTTTCATCTAGTGTGCCCTTAAGGCACTATAACATAATCCTGGGTTGCACAATATCCACACATTCACACATCTGTGTTCTCTATTCAATATAACATGCTGTTTATGAGGAAAATCAATAGCGTCCTGGATATGTATGCGATGACCGGTCAAAAACGCGCTGCTGTGGTACTCGGACAGTTAATTGGTGCAGCAGAGAAAGAGAGTGAGTCCTGGTCTGCTGCTGAACGGAGATCAGTGGCCACAATATTTGACAAATTGAGAGCTACTTTTGAGGAGTACAATGATGCTGATATACGCATGCGCTTCCATCACTGCTACCAGAGGCCAGGAGATGATATCAGAGCTTATGCCTGGTGCCTTGAGGAAGCGTTGTGAGCCCTTAAGAATGTCAGCCCTGCCAGTGTACCCGATGAAAACAAGCTCTTGATTGAACAATTTACCCGGGGACTGCTATCCCCCAAGGACAATAAGACTGTGCGTTGGTGGTCATTGAGTAACCCGGAAGCTGACTAACACCCTGAAGGACATGGCCATTAAAGGGTTATGGCAAGTAGAGACCCATGAAGCTGCCATCAAACGGTGGTGCAGTGGTGAGGCGCAGGCTACCCCGAAACCAGTACCAGTGTCTGCAGCCACGCACAATGTACAATCTGTTCAGTCTGACAAGTATGACTCTCTGCGTGCTGAGATGCATGATGAAATGCGCCAAATGAATAAAAACATCAACAAGCTGATGGAAGCTCTTCGGTTGTAGCAGAGTTCCCAGCCAGTGTCAAGACCCCAATCCAAGCCTCAGCCGCTGATTCAACTTGCCGACAGTCCGGAGGATGTACCCTGGATGAGAGTGAAGCAAACCACAGTGTACCGAGGGAGAACCACCGACTGCTACAGCTCCACCGGGGAGCGCATTTGCCGCCGCTGTAACCGAACTGGCCACATCGCCAGGAGCTGTCCATTAAACGAGTCAAGCCTGGGGGTCAGGGGCCAAACCTCAGGAATAACTCAACAGGGCCCAGCCACCTGGTACAAGACCTTCATCGGACAGAGGCCGTTCCTGTCAATTGTACTAGATGGCATACCGACACCTGCTCTGCTGGACACAGGGTCACAGGTGACCACCATCCCCTATATCCTTTATAAGAAGTACTGGGCTGATGCAAAATTGAAACAGCCTGATCTAGACTTTACCCTCAATGCGTCTAACGGTGAACCAATTACTGTGGTGGGGGTTGGGGAAGTACCAATAAAGGTGGGGAGGGTGGAATTGCAGAACCAAGGGGTCATACTTGTAGTAGAAGCATGTATAGCAAATGACCCATATATCATACTTGGCACAAACGTTGTTAGCAATTACATAGGAGAAGTTTTGACTTTGCTTCAACAGATTGCAGACACTGCCAGATCTGGTCAGAGGAAGGTCCTTCAGCGTGAGATCAGAGCCATCCTGCACCATCAACAGGTAACAATTACAGGTGGCGAAATTGGTACTGCACGGGTGACAGCCCCGTTTCCTATTGTGATTCCTCCAATGAGTGAACCGTTGCTAAATTGTACACAGTCAGCAACAATGAGATCCAAGCAGTGGGACCCTTACCCCATACAAAAGGGGCAAAACCTGATAATACAACAGGGCCACTGGAGGACTGGTGCCAGCAGCTCCATATCGGAACTGACACCACTCCTGTGAATGAAAAGCAAGGTGTGTACCGGGTAGTTCAAGAATTCGAACAAGTCTTTAGTAAGCATCCACTTGACTTTGGTAGGATAAAAGGGATGCAACATCATATCCCCACAGGTACACATCCACCAATCAAGGAGTGGTACAGGCCTATTCCACCTGCACATTATCAGAAAGCCAAAGAAATGTTACAGGACATGAAGGACGCATTCGTTATACGAGATAGCTGTAGTCCCTGGGCAGCCCCATTAGTCCTAGTCAGGAAAAAGGTTGGCAGTATGAGAATGTGTGTAGACTATAGGCAAATAAACCGCATAGCACACAAGGATGCTTACCCATTACCTCGTATAGAGGAATCCTTAGCTGCGTTGAAATTTGCCAATTACTTTTCCACCTTAGATATCACTAGTGGGTATTGGCAGGTGTCCATAGCCGAGGAAGACCGCGAGAAAACGGCATTCATGACACCTATGGGCCTGTGTGAATTTAACAGCATGCTATTCGGACTATGTAATGCACCCGGAACCTTCCAGAAGTTGATGGAGAGTTGCCTGGGGCATAAGAACTTTGAGACGGTACTGGATGATGTGATCATGTACTCTAAGACCTATGAGGATCACGTAACCCATCTAGCAGAGGTGTTTGAAGCTCTGGCCAAATACAGGATTTAGCTGATACCATCCAAATGCCACCTGTTAAAGCCAGGAGTAGAGTACCTGGGACACATAGTGCCGAAGGTGTGGCCCCTGATCCAGACAAGGTGACAGCTATCAAGGAGTGGCCAGAACCCAAGACTCTAAAGGAAGTACGTCAATTCCTGGGACTGGTGGGCTACTATAGGAGGTTCATAAAGGAGTGCACCAAGAAGGCTGCTCCCCTTCAAGACCTCCTAGTAGGCCAACCCATGAAAGGGCAAGTGTAAGGATTCTCCGTGGAAGTGGGGCAAGGAACAAAAAGAATCGTTACAGATGATGAAGGAAGCCCTGGCAGGAGAAGAAATCCTTGCTTACCCTGACTACAACCTGCCATTCCTGCTGTACACGGATGCCAGCAATGTGGGACTTGGAGCTGTCCTTTCTCAAAGGCAAGAGGGCAAAGAGAGGGTGATCGCCTATGCCAGTAGGAAGCTGAGCCCCACAGAGAGGAACCCAGAGAACTACAGATCCTTCAAGCTGGAATTTCTGGCCTTGGTCTGGGCTGTCACAGAGAGGTTTAAACACTACCTGGCCTCTAGCAAGTTTACAGCCTACAAGGATAACAACGTGCTGACCCACCTGGAAACTGCAAAGTTGGGAGCCATGGAGCAGAGATGGATGGCCAGGTTGTCCAACTACCAGTTCACCATCAAATACCGGGCTGGGCACGAGTATGAAAAACGAGGATGCTTTATCCAGAATGCCTCACCTGTCAGATGAGGGCGTAAATGAAGACGAGCTACAAGAAGTGGAGTTACCTGCCTTCCATCAATTAAGAGTAATTCAGTGCCAGCAAATCCATAAAGACCCTCCTGCAAGAATGGTGAACCCGTTGCCCCACTTCAGTTGGGAGGAAGTGCAAGACAATGACCCGGCTGTCAGTTTGGTAAAATAGATGATCACCCAGGAGTCAGCAAAGCTGCCAGAAAATCCCCAGCCAGAAGTCAAACATCTGTGGAGCGAGCAGAGTAAGCTGCTCATATACAAGGAGAATCTCTGCAGGAGGCACATCAACCCGAGGACACACGAGATGGTCTGGCAAATCATCGTGCCAAAGTCAGAAGTCCAGATGGTCTTAAACGCCTATCACAACCAGACTGGTCACTTCGGGTGGAAGAAGCTGGAAATGCTACTGAAAGATAGGTTCTTTTGGGTCGGCATGCGTGGATCCATTGAGAGGTGGTGTAAGTACTGTGGACCCTGCAGCCTTAGAAGAAAGGACTTACAGAGGCAGAAAGCATCGCTCCAGCCCATACTGACGAAACAGCCCCTGGAAAGAGTAGCCCTGGACCACGTAAAACTGACTCCAAGTAGATCTGGCTACACATACGCGTTGACCATGGTAGACCATTACTCGAAATTGTTAATGCTTGCCCCCGTGAAAGACTTGACAGCTGCCACCACTGCCAGAACATTCCAGAACGTATTCTGCAGACCATTGGGTTACCCAGGACAGGTCCTCACAGACCAAGGTTCAGCTTTCGAAGCGGAGATCTTCCAAGAGTTCTGCCATATGTATGGGTGCAAAAATATCAGGGCTACCCTATATCATCCCCAAACCAACGCATTATGTGAGAAAATGAATGGTATCATCATTGACATGCTGAAGATCTTACCCTTGGAGGAAAGAAACCAATGGCCAGAGAAACTGTCTGATTTGGATGACATGTACAACCACATTCCAGTAAGTTCTACAAACTGTAAACCAGCTTACCTGATGAGAGCCCCTACAGGAAAGTTACCCATAGACTTGGAACTCGGAGTAGTCGATCCCAAAGCAGAAGATTTAATACCTAACTGGAGCAAAAATCGCCTCAAACTAGTGATGGGCGAGTCCTAAATTACTCGGAATCGCTTGACTCTATCGAGTCCGAGCCCGGGACTCGCTACTTGTTGCGAGTCTAGCGAGTCCAATATTAATGAATGGGGAAGCGAGTAATAGCGAGTAATGTGCGATTTACAAATCGCAGATGTGTCTCGGAAAGCGCTCGCAGTGCCGTTTTGGAAACCCCACTCGCAACAGTTTTTTGCTGCTGTGTCTGAGGCCAAACTCGCATGTGTTTGTCTTATTTGGCGCCGATGAGGCACTGTAAGGCTGCTCCTCCCTGCCTGCCTGCCTACAGTCCTCTACACAGTACTCCTCTGTCCTCCTGGTAGCTTTCAGAAGAGCTGTTTGGGTTAAATATAAGGAATCTTGAAGTTTCCCTACACTGACTGACACTCCCTATGATCTGCTCCAGCATCTACCTTACCCTGCAGTAGCTCAGATCGTCACAGGAATGTGGAGGAAATAGCGGTGGCAAGGCTTATATACCGCCTCGCCTCTCATACATGACATAGGCATCACGATGGACAGAAGCCAATCATAGTCCTGCCACAACCAACATGGCTGTAGCATTACTGAATATGATTGGCTAACATGCTTGTCCATCTTCACAAGTTTTCTGACCTAACACGCTAGGCTGTCTCGGAAGCTTTGTCGGAACATAACAGATTCTGTATTCGCGAGTCCCGAATACAGTATACAGGACTCGGATTCGTAGACTTGCTCAGACTCGCTCCTGACAGCGGGTATCCGTGAAGCGGTGTGATTGTTTAAATGATTTGGGGAGATTCAAGCTACATAGCGATGTGATATAGCTAGTCTAGCGAGTGAGAAAAAGTAAACTCTGACAAAACTAGGATTGCCATTGACTTGCATTGGACTCATTACTGTGCGAGTAATCGCTGGGAAACTCGCCGAGTACCGAGTCCTGCGAGTCCCTTACTACTCACCGAGTAACGAGTCCTAGCGAGTAGACTCGCCCATCCCTACCTCAAACAATACAAAATGGTTCAAGCCTGTGTCGAAGACAACCTGGAGAAAACCAGTGAAAAGCAAGAAAGGGATTATAACAAACATGCTCCAGAAGAACCTATTACACCTGGAAGTATTGTCTTAAAGAGGAAAAGAACCCAACACAAATTGGACAATCAGTGGGAACAAGAACCCTACGTTCTATTGGACTTTGGATATGACAATGACAAAGTATGTCTCATCAGCAAGAGCGGTGGGAAAAACACTCAGACTGTGTCAAAAAACCACATCAAAAAGTGCCCAACTGAAAGGGAAAACCAAAAGTTCACAACTCAACCAATACAAGAGTCAGAACCAGTACAAGAGCTGAATCCAAGCGAAGAATCAAAGGAAAAGGTAATCTCAACCATCTTAGGAGATTTCCAGGAAGATTGGCCTCAGCAAGATGGAGCCATCTTAGTGCCTGTACTGAATTTCTACCAGCCTGAAGAGATGGTACAAAGGAATCAGGAAGAAATACCCGTTGCTAGAGAATATGAGAATGCTGCAATCGGTACACCTGCTAGCCCTGTAGTGAGGCTAAGGCCATGCAGACGCTTATCTGACACACCTGCACCATGCCCTTCACTAGAAACCTCACCTGAGACAGTGACACCTGTAGTGCGTAGATCACAGAGAAGCAAACAAGGTCAACCCCCTACTAGGTATGGAGAGTGGGCACAATAAATGCAAAGTAGAACATGCTGAAAAGTAACATGTAAATAATTGTAAAATAAGAATGTAAATAGTAGTGTACATAAAGGTGAAGAGTAAGCCAAAACAAGGAACACCAGGTACACAACACCAATAGAGGGGTGAGTGGAGTTGGTGTAAGGAGCTGTCTAGGGAGAGTAAAAACGTGGCCAAAAGATGACCCCAGGGCCAGGAGGACTACAGCACTTATGACCGGTAGAGGCCCCTATAGTACCTAGGACTCCTACGCCGAAACACTCATAGTAGATGTTGTTGTGTATTTTGAATTGTTGAGCCTACAGAGACTTTACCTGTAAGGACTTGTTGAACTTTTGAAAGACTTTATCCCTTGGAACTTTTCCCTGGATTGCATTAAAAATGACCATGGTCACAGGACTGGTGTGACAACAAGCTTCTTTTTCTTTTTCAAAGCCTGCGGTGAATGGACTAGCACTGTATGGACTTACCTGTTTTCAATCTTTTACAATCTTTTTCAGTGGTTTTTATATTTTGAGACTTTGTAAATATGTTACCTGTTATTATTGTTGATAATTGTTATCCCTTTTGTTTGAAACCAAAAATGCTCAGTCCAGGAGTACTGAAATTACCTAGAGGGGTATGTGGACCCCGGCTCATGCAGGAAGCCACAGACTTCCCTAATGCACAGCTGAGTTTCCACACTACTTACCTACTACATAGAACACCTTCCACCCTGGCACAGTAGGGGGAGCCCCATTTGCTGACCTTAGGCAAGATCCCCTATAAATACTGCTGCTGGGGGAGGAGTTAGTTAGAGTGTGCAGACGCTAGGAGAGCTGCGAAGACGTCATGGTGATCGGTGCCGCGGTTAGGCCCGAACCAGTGACCCGGAGAGGCCCTTCTGCCGTCCAGCAAGCCTAGGAGTGGGGACAGAAGGCAAGGAGTAGAGGCAAGAGAGTGAGGAACCAGTGGAGGTTCACCAAAGACGTACTGGACTTCGGGGATCTGCACCTGTAGGATTACTTCAAGACTACAGAAAACCCCGTCACACCGTGGAGACTTCAGTCACCTGGTCCCCCTGCGTACCCAAAGAGAGGGAGCCAGACACGGCAGTGTAATACAGCAGTGATCAGAGACGGTAACCAGTGGACCGTGCAGGAGGAGAGAGAGAGGACCTGAGAGGAAGTAAGGAGGCCAGTCTGGCTGCAAGCAGACAGGGCTTCAGGAACTGTAGAACAATTGAGGAAGCCTTATACCCACTTGCTGTGGAAGCTCATTGTGCACCTGATCACCTGTCAGTACCCTGGACGTCTTTACCTGCTATACCACCAGTAAAAAGGTAAAAGAGAAATTCTACAGTGTGTGTGCGTCATTCCTCTCCACTTCCGGTGTCTTTTATAGACGGCTCCATCATTCCCTATCCTGACTTAAAGTCCCAGTCCAAGCTGCTCCTTACACTACGCTGCCCCGGAGGCCCAGCTCCACCTGTAGGGAGCTTTGCCACCCTTGCCGCAATACCATCACCCTCTGGAGGACTGTGGCGGCGCTGGTGACGCATCACCAGGTACTACAGGTGGCGTCACATGACAAATTTTAATCCCCTGTACATACACCCCTTATTGAAGTGTCACCCAGGACACGGGCTCAGGCGCTGCCACCCGTGACATCCTAGCGAAAGCACCCACTGAGCCTGATACCCGAGGACCCCAGGGCCTGGGGCTCGATACTACCGTGGGCTGGTTTCTGACCTGATATATCCCGAGGAATTGATGGCAGCTCTACCAGGCTGGCAGGACTCTTCCCCTGGGGCTTGTGTAAAGGGTCTTTCAGCCTTTCAGGGCTGTGAGTAATTGTGGTGCCACTTTGAAGGTGGAGCAGCCCCACTCACTTTCCCTGTACCTCCTTGTGCTCCAGTGGACACAGACTATCTGGTAAAACTGTGCTAAACTGATCTTATTTACCCCAGAGGGTGTAGACCGTTGTGTGTTGGCGCAAGTGACAGTACCGAATCGAGTGGCCCGATGTATTACAGACTACACGACATAGTTGGGAAGTGCGGTTTGTTGCAGACCTTATTGAATAACTACCGTATATACTCGTGTATAAGCCGACCCGTGTATAAGCCGACCCCCCTACTTTTGCCCCAAAAATCTGGAAAAACCTATTGACTCGTGTATAAGCCGAGGGTGGACCTCAGCACAGGTATATAGCCCCCAGCAGTGTGGTATACAGGCCCCCCCAGTGGTAGTACATAGGAGCCCCAGCAGCCCCAGTGGTAGTATATAGGAGCCCCAGCAGCCCCAGTGGTAGTATATAGGAGCCCCAGCAGTATACAGGCAGCCCCAGCAGTATACAGGAAGCCCCAGCAGTATACAGGCAGCCCCAGCAGTATACAGGCAGCCCCAGCAGTATACAGGCAGCCCCAGCAGTATACAGGCAGCCCCAGCAGTATACAGGCAGCCCCAGCAGTATACAGGCAGCCCCAGCAGTATACAGGAAGCCCCAGCAGTATACAGGCAGCCCCAGCAGTATACAGGCAGCCCCAGCAGTATACAGGCAGCCCCAGCAGTATACAGGCAGCCCCAGCAGTATACAGGCAGCCCCAGCAGTATACAGGCAGCCCCAGCAGTATACAGGAAGCCCCAGCAGTATACAGGCAGCCCCAGCAGTATACAGGCAGCCCCAGCAGTGTATACAGCCCCAGTGGTAGTATATTGCAGCCCCCGCGGTAGTATACAGCAGCCCCCGTAATCCAGGGCCCCCCCAGCCTCTCTCCGGTCACCTGGAAAGGAAACTATACTTATCAGTGTCCGCTGTCCGCGCCCGCTCGCATCTGCCGACATCGCGATCCTCCATCTTCATGCGGCGTCTTCCTGTTTCCTGTGCGCGTCGCAAGGAATGACGTCATTGCTGCGACGAGCACAGAAACAGGAAGACGCCGCATGAAGATGGAGGATCGCGATGTCGGCAGATGCGAGCGGGCGCGGACAGCGGACACTGATAAGTATAGTTTCCTTTCCAGGTGACCGGAGAGAGGCTGGGGGGGCCCTGGATTACGGGGGCTGCTGTATACCGATGTATACACCGGTATGTACCGATGTATACATCGGTATACAGCACTGACTCGCGTATAAGCCGAGGGGGGTACTTTTCAGCCCAATTTTTGGGCTGAAAAACTCGGCTTATACGCGAGTATATACGGTATTTGACTTGTTACAGTCATAATTTTAGTATTTTTTTTTTACTTCATTTTGTTTTTAATAGAGTAAAATAAAGATCATCTGCCGTAGAGATGTTTTTCCACTTTTCAGTTGACATGATGGTAACAATCAGGTTCTCTCTTATTATTACACGATTATAGGTTATACAATTGAGGATATAAAGTGCAGATGAAATTGTATTTACTTTTTAAGAGACATAATTCTCCAAAATTTGCATTTTGTATTCTTTCTATTACTTATATGTTTAACAGATGTTTAATGTACCTTTGAGTAGCCATAAATCCCCAGTAATTGGGCCATCGGAATGGTGTCACCTACAAAGGCCGCGACTTCTCCATGTTTTCTGCAGGAATAATTAGGAACCTCCAATTGTTCTCCAGATAAAATGCTCAGAACATTCTGTACAGATTGTATGTAATCCCACATGTGTCATACAGATGATAGCCCAGGGTGAGATTGGGGAGAAGATCTTGACTCTCATTAATCTCATCAACAGCAAAGATGAAGGTCATCAGGTCTGCATAGTTCTTCACATTCGGACTGTGGGAAAGTCACAGATTGTTATATAAATGACATTTCAGATTCCATCCTATAAAATCCATAAAAATATTGTCATAGGCTGGGGTCACACTTTGAAAGGTAATTTCGGTGACTGCATCCAGATCCAGATCACCGCAATTGCCTTCATACATATTTTTGTAACAAAATGTGTTCCGTAAACCGCAGTGCGGTAACCGGATTGCTCATGATGTGTAATCCGGAGCAATCCAGTTACCGCCTGCTTTATTCATCCCTGCTGCCACAGGGATGAACAAAGGGTTAAATGTTAATAATAGATGTGGGCAACATGTCTCTAAGGTGTGCCCACCCTCCCTAGAGACATGCTGTCCACTCAGGTGGGCATATGAGGGGTTAATGTGTCCCATTCTTGTATTGCCGGCAATTGTTGGCATTTACTATTTTATGAATGAACCCGGCGGCTCCTCACTGTGTGGGACATACAGTACGCAATGTACGTAGTGTATGAGCCGCTAGCCTTGGTCCTGAAAGCATTAACATTAGGTCTATGGGCAACGCTGCCCTGCCGCAAGTGTGACCTTAGCCATAATATTTCAGATATTGAATGTTGTAAACTCCAAATGGTTAAAAGCAGGTAAAAAGACCCCCCTAGATAGGAGCGTCTCTATTAATCACGTGTGATTATCATTTCCCTGGTACGCTAAGGTCATCTGATGACCCCAGGGTATGATGGCCTGCTATGAGCGGGTCCTACATGTTCTATTAGTGAGACACTTACAGGTCTCTGGCATTGTGCAGGAACTGGTTCTGTACTGGAGAAGGGGGATGTTGCTGGAGTGGTGAAGTCATCAGAGTTTCCCCGGGACTGAGGCTCTTTCTTCTTGACTGGAGATTCTTTTTGTCTGACAATTTCAGCTCTTTGTGGTTCTCACTGATAGGCTCAGCTTCTTTCCGCATATCCATTCTCTTTCTCGTAGATATACGGTAACATGCAAAAGTTTGGGCACCCCTGGTTAAAGTTATGTTTATTGTGAACAGTTAAGCAATTTCAAATTAAACTAAAAATAATAATATGTTCTTCAATTGGATGTGATGTACAGGGTGGATCATTTATATGTATGCACCTAAATATAATGGGGGTGGTTGGTGATATCAACTTCCTGTTTGCGGCACATTAGTATATGGCTGGGGAAAACTTTTCCAGATGGGTGGTGACCATGGCGGCCATTTTGAAGTCGGCCATTTTGGATCCAACTTTATTTTTTTCAATGGGAAGAGGGTCATGTGACACATCAAACTTATTGAGAATTTCATAAGAAAAGCAATGGTGTGCTTGGTTTTAACGTAACTTTATTCTTTCATGAGTTATTTACAAATTTATGATCACTTATAAAATGTGTTCACAGTGCTGCCCATTGTGTTGGATCATCCATACAACCCTCTTCTCCCACTCCTGACACTGATAGCAACACCGCAGAAGAAATGCTATCACAGGCCTCCAGTATCCGCTGTGTCAGAGGCTGCACATCTCGTATCTGCACAGCATAGACAATTGCCTTCAGATGAGGCACTCAGTCCTGTCAATGAAGGTGCCCCTCTATTACCTTCATTGACAGGACTGAGTGCAGCATAATATTGTATATACAGTTGTGGCCAAAAGTATTGACCCCCCTGCAATTCTGTCAGATAATACTCAGTTTCTTCCTGAAAATGATTGCAATCACAAATTCTTTGTATTATTATCTTCATTTAATTTGTCTTCAATGAAAAAACACAAAAGAGAATGAAGCAAAAAGCAAAACATTGATCATTTCACACAAAACTCCAAAAATGGACCAGACAAAAGTATTGGCACCCTCAGCCTAATACTTGGTTGCACAACCTTTAGCCAAAATAACTGCGATCAACCGCTTCCGGTAACCATCAATGAGTTTCTTACAATGATCTGCTGGAATTTTACACCATTCTTCTTTGGCAAAGTGCTCCAGGTCCCTGATATGTGAAGGCGCCTTCTCCAAACTGCCATTGTTACATCTCTCCACAGGTGATCTATGGGATTCAGGTCTGGACTCATTGCTGCCACCTTAGAAGTCTCCAGTGCTTTCTCTCAAACCATTTTCTAGTGCTTTTTGAAGTGTGTTTTGGGTAATTGTCCTGCTGGAAGACCCATGACCTCTGAGGGAGACCCAGCTTTCTCACACTGGGCCCTACATTATGCTGCACAATGTGTTGGTAGTCTTCAGACTTCATAATGCCATGCACACGGTCAAGCAGTCCAGTGCCAGAGGCAGCAAAGCAACCCCAAAACATCAGGGATCCTCCTCCATGTCTGACTGTAGGGAGCGTGTTCTTTTCTTTGAATGCCTCTTTTTTTCTCCTGTAATCTCTATGTTGAGGCCTTTGCCCATAAAGCTCTACTTTTGTCTCATCTGACCAGAGAACATTCTTCCAAAACGTTTTAGGCTTTCTCAGGTAAGTTTTGGTAAACTCCAGCCTGGCTTTTTTATGTCTCGGGGTAAGTAGTGGGGTCTTCCTGGGTCTCCTACCATACAGTCCCTTCTCATTCAGACGCTGACGGATAGTACGGGTTGACACTGTTGAACCCTCGGACTGCAGGGCAGCTTGAACTTGTTTGGATGTTAGTCGAGGTTCTTTATCCACCATCCGCACAATCTTGCGCTGAAATCTCTCGTCAATTTTTCTTTTCCGTCCACATCTAGGGAGGTTAGCCACAGTGCCATGGACTTTACACCTCTTGATGACACTGCGAACGGTAGACACAGGAACATTCAGGTCTTTGGAGATGGACTTGTAGCCTTGAGATTGCTCATGCTTCCTCACAATTTGGTTTCTCAAGTCCTCAGACAGTTCTTTGGTCTTCTTTCTTTTCTCCATGCTCAATGTGGTGCACACAAGGACACAGGACAGAGGTTGAGTCAACTTTAATCCATGTCAACTGGCTGCAAGTGTGATTTAGTTATTGCCACCACCTGTTAGGTGCCACAGGTAAGTTACAGGTGCTGTTAATTACACAAATTAGAGAAGCATCACATGATTTTTCTAACAGTGCCAATACTTTTGTCCACCCCCTTTTTATGTTTGGTGGAATTAGATCCAATTTGGCTTTAGGACAATTCTTTTTGTGTTTTTTCATTGAAGACAAATTAAATGAAGATAATAATAGCAAAGAATTTGTGATTGCAATCATTTTCAGGAAGAAACTGAGTATTATCTGACAGAGTTGTAGGGGTGTCAATACTTTTGGCCACCACTGTATATGACAGGGGTTCAACACCCGTATGCTAGCACCTTCCCTTACTCTAGTTGTGAGATATAAGCTATTGCCCTCTGGTATTAGTCTCTACCACGCCTAAGGGGTTAACCTCTTTTCCCAAGGCACCGATTATATATTCAAAGCACATGTCTTTAGGTATAAGACTGCAAATCAATTATTCTCCGGTATCAGCCAATGTGGAAAAGCCCAGAAAGTCACCAGGCAGTTACATTAGTGTTAGGACCCAGTTAACAGAGATCGCCTCATCGTGGCAACTAGGTGAATTATTGATTTGGCCACTTCTATAATACCAAGTATCTCTACTTTTTCATTTTTCAATTTGTCTCTATTTAGAAATAAGTCAGTGTCGAGTGCAATTATTTATATTTGAAATAGTCTTCAGATGAGGGATGAGGGAAACTTTTTTGTGAACGGTGAAGTTAATTAATAAATCCAGCGCTATTGGTCTGACACTAACCCACAGTGGATAGATCCCTCCAATACTGCTGGATCACAAAAATTGATGGTATGGTGTGGTACATGGGGTACAAAGATAGGGAGGCCATTCTTCATCAATGGAAACGTCAATGCCCCTGGATATGTGAATCATGTAGCAATTTCAGATATCCAGTGGCATTGTGGTTTCCATAGATGAAACTCTATGGCAGCACTCTCCCTTCTAAGGGTGGGTTCACATTTGCGGACCCCTCTGCAGCGTTCTGCAGAGGGGATCCGCAATGTGACCGCAGCGACAGCCAGCTCCTATCTTTACAGTGGGAGCGCACGGTGCTGCGCTTGACAGCGCATGACCGTGCGCACCCATTCATTCCTATATGTGATCTGTGCGCAGACGTGTGATACATGATTTATCTGAGCAGACCGTCTGTCATTGCTCTATAACTCTGCTCTCATCTTCACATTTCCACCAGAGATGCTCTGATCTAGTCTTGTGGCCACCACAATTTGATGAAAAAGTCATCCAGATCCTTAAATGTGACCATTTTTTTCCCAACAAACTTACATTTTTGAGTTGGTTTATGCTAAATTCAGTTGTCCAAATTATACAGTTCCATTATGGAGCTACATGAACGGAGCGACCATAGGTCCTGAAGCAAACTCAATAGCTTCAAGTACACCTATGAAAATATCAAGTTCAGCTCAGAAGACACACGACGGTCAGTGTATGTCTGTTTGTCCTCTGAGTATGTTACCTAATGGTGTGAAATAAGTCAATCTAATACCAGATAAGAAGATAATAAAATTATATCATATTAACCCCTTCGGGTCCCGGTGTTTGATGTGAGCTCCAGCGTGGCACTCACATCAAACACCCGAGATCTCAGCTGATGTCTGGGATCCGATTGGTGCTGTTAACCCCTTAGATCCCGCTGTCAATCCTTGACAGCTGGATCCAAAACGACCGTGGCAAGACCTCCGGTGCTCATGTGATAGCTTGAGGTCCTGCAGAGACCCCGGAATCTGTCATGGATCATTTTCTGTGAGTGGTTGGCAAGCGCTGCCAACCGCTCACAGTCCGCACTTGTGACAGGTCCCGATGTGCTGCAGCTCATCAGGACCTGTCACAGGGGATCGGAGAGAGTGCAGCAGAGTACCTCCCTATGGGGCAGTGTAAAAGTAAGAATGAATTGTAAAATAAAGTTTCTAAAAATATGGAAAAAAAAAACCTTAAAAGTTCAAATCACCCCCCTTTTCCCCCATTCAAAATAATAGTATTAAAAATAAATACACATATTTGGTATTACCGAGTTCAGAATCTCCCGATCTATCAAGATATAAAATCAATTAATGAGAGCCGTAAATTGCGTAACGGGAAAAAAGGTCCAAATGACAAAATTTACGTTTTTTTTTGGTCGCCGCAACATTGATATTTAATTCAATAACGGGTGATCAAAACAGCGCATCCACCCAAAAATGGTATCAATAGAAACGTCAGCTCAAGACTCAAAAAATAACCGATCACACAGCCCCAAATCCCGAAAAAGGAGGACACTACGGGGCAAAAGGTGTGATTCCTTTTATTTTCTTCAAACTTCTGAATTTTGTTTTCACCACTTAGATACCAGTAAAGGTAACATGTTTGGTGTCTACAAACTCGTACTGACCTGAGGCTTCACACCATTATGTCAGTTTTACCATATAGTGAACATGGTGAATAAAAAGACCCAAAAAACAAACATGTGATGGCACTTTATTTTTCAATTTTTGCCCATTTGCCTGTACAATATATGGTAAAATTAATAACTGCATCTGAAAGTCCAACTCGTCCTGCAAAAACCAATAATATGTAATAAAGTTATGGCTCTTGGAAGCAGGGGAGCAAAAAATGAAAAACAAAGACGAAAAATTTCCAGGTGGTGAAGGGGTTAAAGAATAATATCTGATACGAGATAAGTGATAATAAGAAACAAGACAGAAGAAGAATCAACACCTTCGTAATGTGAAGCTGAATAAAAACGTTATCAATACCATGGATGGAAAGAAGAGCAAACATCAATACTGGAACAAGTCAAGCCAGACATGTCACTGGAAGAGAGGATCACCAAACTACCACTCATACAAAGAGACAACTCACTAGGGAAGGACATAGAATAGAAGGTGCAATGCGTAAAGGAAGAGCGGCAACCCAATGGCTTGATACAATCAAGATACCGGTGGAGAAGATGATGGATCTATCTAGACTCACACAAGATCGAGAAAGTTTATACATTAAGTCACCATGGCTGGAGATCCAACTGAAGGCTGATAAATAATAATAATAAAATATTTCACACATTGACAAGTGCCAATCAAAGAAGACGATTAATGTTATTCACTATATCTGTCGGTGGTTTTGACTTTATAACTGACCGGCGTAGGCTGCGTTGGACATTCTGTAACATGTATGAAAAGTACAAAAGTATCAATGACAGGGAGAATAGAGAGGTAATTACTTACATTGTGCACAATAGTCTCCCCTGGAAGAACTCATAAGACTGAACTACGTCAATGAAAGAATTGACAGAGAAGATTCCTCCGATGGTGATGTCTCCCTCCTGGTAATATTCGTACTGGAATGGCGCCTTGTTGGATGAGAGTTTACAGGCTGATGATGGACTCGGGGATCTACTTCTTCCACGGGATTCTGTGGTCAGGAAGAGCAGGAAAAATACAGCAGAAATCACATCAGAAATAATGAGAGGTAAACCCATGATTGATCTTCACAGCAGCTTCATCCTCCTATAGTGACAGGCACACAGTACAGGCACCGGGCATAGCGGCAGCACCCGGCGACCAGCACAGGTTTATATCCATTTTCTCTGAGTAATTTACAGTTACAAGATCACAGAGATAATTTAAGATTTCCAGAAATGTTTTCTTGCGGTTCTATTAGAAGCTGTGGATTTCATCATTCTGTGTCTGTTACTTATTACAGGATAATTGTTTTACTCAGAGATAAAAGCAGAAGAACTTCAAGTTCACAAAGAAAACTTTTGTAAGGATCAAAGATTCAGAGCAATGCTCCATGACGTCATGTGGGGATCAGAGCTTTAGGGTCTCCAGACTGAAGTGTGGGGTAGAAAAAGACAAGTTCATACTTTTCTTCAAGACCATAAAGAGATATTCTATCACTTACAAAATGTTTTTTGAATGAAACAAGGGGTAAATTGTCTTGAAGGAAAGACCTTTTGTAGAATATTCAGCTGGATTCCATTCCCAAATGTATCATTCACTTCTCATCTCTGGTGTCAAGAAAAGATATCTATTAACCACAAGGTGATGGTGCTATTCTAGAAGTATAGGGGAGGATCAACTATGAATAAGTGGGGCCAACTCTGCTATGGAACTAATTAAACAAAAGACTTAAGGCCGGGTTACACCTCATGATGTCCCAGCGATCCGAACAACGATCTGAAGGGCCAGGATCGCTGGGACATCGTTAGCTGATCGCTGGTGAGCTGTCACGTAGTCAGACTCACCAGCGTTCAGCGAGAATGCTGGTAACCAAGGTACACATTGGGTAACTAAGCGCAGCGCTTCACTTAGTTACCCGACATTTACCTTGGTTACCATTTCCCAGCGCTTGCAGTGCGGCGCTGGGAGATCGTTCATCATTGATCTCCTGCTGTCACACGCGGCAATGCTGGACGTCCAGCAGCAGACCAATGATAAATTTACGGTCCAGAATGACCTCATCGTTGGTCGTTGGTAAATGTCACACGCAACGATGTTGCTTCGACATCGCTGCAACGTCACCAAACCGGTGACATTGCAACAATATCGTTAATGATATTGTTTTGTGTAACGGGGCCTTTACTGGTACACCAGGCAATGTGTACAGGTGCTAGCTACATCCTGCTCTGGAACCAAAGTAGGTAGTATTGAGCATCACATGTAGAACGAGCACTGATATAGTTAGTATATCAACAGCTCAAAGGATCAGTAATGGATGGTATTAGCATTTTACAAGCTGAGGTGTTTACCAAGGCCCAGTTCAGCTCAGGTACCATTTTGACTTTTTATTTTATTGTTTAATATGAGCTGCGGGCATAAAAAAAAAAAAAAAAAAAATGTTATTTCAAATAAAATATTTTTGTGTGTGTTAATCCTTTTACTTACAGGATTAGTAATGCGGATGTTTGAAAGACTTCTCTCCATTACTAACTCCAGGGCTTGATGCCATCTGACACTACATTTCCGACATCAACCCTAACTACCTTTACACCGATAGCCAATGCAATAGGGCAATCGAGAAGAGCCGAGCAAAGCAGCAGAATTAGTGCATCTTATTTGATGTGTCACTTCTGGTGCTGCTGTAGGATAGTATATTTAGGCTAGAAAGGACCAACTAGCCATTGACCTTCCCAGTCTGGTAATAACAGAACACCACTATTTTGGTCTTCAAAAATAGGAGATGTAACACCCTTGGCTGTGGTGTTGGTCTTCTTGGGGATGGAGACCAGCAGCCCTGATGTGGCTCCATGCGCATCTGGTCCAGTGGCTGGTTCTGGATCTGTGGGTAGCATACAGAAACTCTGCGTCATATGTATCAATGTGAATAGCTCCCTATGTGTGCAGGCATTATCTATGTGCATAGTGAATGCCGTCTTTCACCTCCCCTATGTACTGGCTGGATGACAGTAATTGCATCAGTATATAGCACCTGTGCCTGCCTCTACAAAATGGAGTCCAGTTGTATCCTGCCAAGTGCACTGTTTGATAGAGTTCTGTGACTATATACAGTATGTTTTCTTTTTATAATTGTTTCATGGATATAATCACACGCTGGGACCCAAGATTTCTCATCTATATCCACTCAAGTTGACCAGATACTGGATTGAATTCTGGACCTTCTGTTCATTTAGTGGTGCAGAGGCATTCTACTGGGCTACTTGCCTTGTCCAGAGGCCGGTTCTGGATCAGTGGTAGCCTACAGACACTCTGCGCCATATGTATCAATGTGAATGGCGCCCTATGTATGCAGGCATTATCTGTTTGCATAGTGAATGCTGTCTTTCACCTCCCCTATGTACTGGCTGGTTGAGAGTGATTGCATCAGTATCTAGCACCTGTGCCTGCCTCTACAAAATGGGGTGTAATTGTATCCTGCCAAGTGCACTGTGTGATAGAGTTCTGTGACTATATACAGTATGTTTTCTTTTTAGAATTGTCTCATGGATGTAATCACGCGCTGGGACTCAAGATTTCTCCTCTGTATCCACTCAAGTTGGCCGGATACTGGATTGAATTCTGGACCTTCCGAGAACCCACTGTCACGGGTGGCACGGATGACAGGGTGGAGGCCACGCGCAGACGATCCCAGCGCTTGGCCCACCAGCCATAATGGTGGAGGATGGTCCGTCTCTTTCAGGAGCATTTACCTTCTGTGTTGATGGAAAGAAGGTGTGATGAGATCTCTCTATTATGGGGAGACGGCTGTGGAGGTCTTGCGCTCGGTCTGGTTTTATCCACCAATGTTGTAGGTCACTAGGACCCAGCAGACTCCTTCCACCTTTATAAGGAGGTTCATTACCCTTCCTCGGTGCAGGTGATAGTTCCTTGTGCACACTTTATCCTTGCTCCAGCAGAAGCTGAGATTGTGGAGGTTGCTGTGTTCTGCTGTCAGATAAGTGTTTCCTTTTCCCAAATGTCTGTCTTCCCTGGTGTTTGTCTTTAGTCGATAGTGGAGGGGTCTAGTGAACCTCTCCATCTGATCCTTAGATAAGATAGATCTAGGATCAGAGAGGGACGAGGTTCGTGGTCGGCGACAGTTGAGGAGACTGTATAGGGACGTTAGGGCAGACAGGGTCAGCTCTAGGAAGTCTAGGGGTCACCGTCTCCTTCTTGTGCCCTTAGCATTAGGGACTCCTGATCCCCCCCCCCGTCGTTATCCTACGCTGGGTGTCTTCCCCACTCCCAGCGTGACACCCACAATCCACTAAATCTCATATTCTAAACAAAATGGAGTCAAAGTTCTTGTGAAAGAAGGTCTGTGTAGGATGTGAAGACACTCATCCAGTGGTATATATCTTGAGGAAAGAGCAAACTGCTGGAAGCATGTGAAATACTTATCTACTAGCTCTTATTTAAAAAAAGAGTGTATAATAACTCTGCTTGATGTGTTGTTACCTGCTGAACACTCTTCTAAACCCTCTTTGTAATGCAACCACTCTCATGGTATCATATCTACATGTGACACCCCTGCGGCGGATTGCCACAGGACCCACCGGAGCAGGGAGGAATGTACACCTTGACACACACAGCATCCAATACCTTCCAACCCAGACCTGGAGGAGGAGCCCTACTTGCTGCTTTAAGCAAGATCCCTTATAAGGATCCAGGCCTGAGGGGAAGAGTCAGTTAGTCTGCACTCGGAAGTGAAGAGAGCAGTTAGCTCCAGTAGTTAGTCTGCAGTTAGCAGAGAGGAGAGCAGCAGAGAAGGAGCCGGTTGCTGGGGCCAAGCTAGGCCCAAAACCAAGAAACTTGACCCAGCTGTGCAGCGCCCTAGGGAGAGGGACAGAGTCCAGTGGGAGAAGTAGGAAGAAGGGAACAGAACTGAGAACCCGGAGTTACCCGAGCACCGGAGTCCACAACTGCTAATAATCTACTGTAGCAGGAAAAGCCCGGACAGACCAGGACGGTCTAGTCCCCCTGAAGTAAAGAACAGAAGACACCAAACCTGACCAAGCATAGGACCAGGAACCTAAGCAGAGAATAGGGATCCCACAGAATGGTCCTCATTGTCGGTTGTGGAACAGCACCCAGAGAGGGTAAAAGAGCGGCAGGTTCAGCTACAGGCAGGACTTACCCCAAACACAGCACACGCTAACAGAGGAGGCCTCACAACTCTCCAAGGTGAATACTCTAAACTGCACCTAAACCTGGTTACCCTCCTGGACCGTGCCTGTTACCGGACATCAGTAAAAAGGTACCGAAACAGTGACTATAGTGTGTGTGTGCCTGATTCCCCGCCGCCGCCTGCAGCGTTCACCGCAGAACCACTACTACAACTCCCCTCATCCACGCTGCTGCCCTGAGGTAAAGCTCCGCCTGTGGGGAGCTGTACTATAAAAGCTGCATTCCCATCACCTCAGCGGCCAGCCGCAGTGCTGGTAACCCTATTACCAGGTACCACAGGTGGCGTCACGTTACAAATCCCCCTTCATCATCACCCCCATCCCCTGCCAATGAGGATCCATGACACGAAATCGGGAACCGAACAGCCGTGATCCCCACGGAAGTAAACCACCCATCCCGGTATCTGAGTACCCCCTACCCTGTCGACCGCCTCAAAATTAGCATCACGAACAGGATCCCGTGCCCGGTAAAAACGGGTACTGTGCGCTGAAAATAGACTTTATTGACTGCTTTGTGAACTGGAAGATCGGGCGGCCATTGCTGCGCCACAGAGCGGGAAGAGTGTCGTGGCTAGAAAAGAGCGTGAAGATAAGCCCCGCCCCTCCGCTCTGCCAGAGATCAACGAAGTGCAGCGTCTAGCTCAGGAAATACCCAAGGTGCTCCGCTCCCCTTGTAGAGCCGCCAACTACCGAAAAAGTTTACCGCAGCAGCTGGCAGCGGTTAACTAGGGGGGCACCGCCATGAGTGAAGCGGACGATGCGCAGGGCCCTGACAGAGGGAATCACCGGAACGCAGCACCAGCCGGTCCCGCCGCCGGTGTGGGAGCCGCCGCACCCGGAGCAGTGGCCCCGATAATGCCGTTAGCCTTGCCGTACATACCGGGCACAAAGTGGTTGTCAACCTACGAAGATAAGCCCGGTACCTTAACAGCCTTTAAGCAAAAGATGTGTGCAGTGCTGGACATGTATGTTATGACAGAAAAGCAGCGAGCCACCATTTTGCTGGGACAATTAACAGGTGCAGCAGAGCTAGAGGTCGGGTCTTGGACTGATGCTGACAGAGACTCTGTAACAAAAGTATTTGACAAGCTCAAGGCTGCTTTTGAAAAATGCACAATGGTCTGAACTAAGATTGATATTCTACCAATGCAAGCAGAGACCGCAATATACCATCAGAGACTTTGCCTTATGTTTACAAGGGGCTCTCCGGTCCTTAAAGCAGGTAGACCCGGCAAGTGTTCTAGAAGAAGACAAAATGCTTGCAGAACAGTTTATGAATGGATTGAGGTCGGACTACCACCGCCAGCAGGTACACATGTGGGTCTTAGATAATCCTGATGTGAACTTTAATGCTTTAAAAGACAGAGCTATAACAGTGCTACGAGACCCAGTGCCTGCAGAGCCTGCAACCCAATCCTCGCAGGTTAACACCTCTCACATAGACTTTAAGCATACTTTCAAAGACCCCGCAAGAGCGGAAGGGCAAGCTGTAGCAACCAATCCTGATGATGACCTACATAACCAGGTGCTGCAGCTAACCAAAAATATGGACTATGTGCTAAAACTCTTGCAAGCCATGCCGGGGGCACAACCACCAAGCAAAATCCAGCTAGCTGATTGCCCTGAGGATGTCCCGGGGATGAGGAGGAAGCCCAAGTCGCCCATTCTGGGGACCAACAAGTCGCCCGTTCAGGGGACCAACGCACCATTCCAATGCAGAGCCAGCGACCACACGGATTGTTCAGGACAACCCGTCTGCCTTCGCTGCAACAAACCAGGCTACTTTGCAAGAGGATGTCCTTTAAACCCGAGATTCCTGGGTCCGAGGGCCAACCCCCAGGAGTAAGAGGACCAGGCCCATATGACTGGTGTAATCGGTACGCGGGAGGCCATCCATACCTCAACATTATGCTAGATGGAATCCCCACATCGGCCCTACTGGACACCGGGTCACAGGTTACCACCATCCCACATATCCTTTACAAACAATTTTGGTCTGATACTAATCTTAGACCACCAGACCCTAACTTTGTCATTCTTGCAGCTAATGGACAACCACAGAATCAGGTGGGGTTCAGAGAAGTGACAATAACGCTGGGGAGGGTAGAGTTAAAAGACCAAGGGTTATATGTGGTAGAATATAATCCTGATGAAAAATACCCCTACATGGTAATTGGTACTAATGTGATTGAAAACTGCCTTGGAGAAGTGTTGTTTTTACTCCAACAGATTGCTGAGACTGCTGGTTGTGGGCGGATGAGAGTCGTCCAAAGAAAAATGTGAGCCCTCATCCACAAGCAACAGGTAAATCTGTGTAATGAGGTGAACAATTCAGACTGCCGCATTGAGATGGACATAGAATTGGACTTTGTTTCCGCATTTGTCCACCAGGGGCATTAGTGGACTGTACAATCACAGAGGGTGGAAATCCCCCACCATCTCTTTTGTTCACCCAGGAAGAAAAAGCAGAGAAACAGAGCAGTGCAGACACAGAGTTCAGCAAGGACAGACCTGTGTGTGGTGTCTCCCGACATAGGGCTCTTTTGCAGCCGGATTCTTGGGAAGAAATACCCCGTGAAAATCGTTGCTGCAACCCCCGGTCTGCAGGACCTTGTCTTACCGAGGGTCCAACTCAAATTCAGGACATTGCCTCCGGAATTCTGGACATTGCCACCGGATTACATGTGCAGGGGCTGTGACCGACATAAGGGGGCCATCTGTGCTACTGTGATCTCCTTTCTGCTGATCGGTGTGCCCCGGGACAAAGAGAGAGACTAACAAAAATCTGTTACCTGCGGAAGAAGACCGAAGAGGAGGACTGAGGAGTTTCCCCCTTCAGCGCTGCACGGGACCCGTCATCGTGAGACCCCAGGCCTGCCACGTGGGAGCGACATCTTCTTCCGTGATAGACTGGTACGTGATTTGAGGGAAAGTTAGGGAAAGATATCTCCATTTTGTTTGTTTTCTTTTTCTTCTTCTTGCTGTGCACCCGGATAGAGTGAAGATCCAGAGACTCCACCATATACATGTGTGCAGCTAGATCAGTTGACTGTGTTATAGATATGTTTTACAGTAAAGAAATGTTACTACCGGTTAAATCTGAGTATGGAGATTCTGTTGAAGCCAGACATACACACACACCCGCGGCCTTACCACCGGTCGCTACATCTGTCTGGGGGAGATGGAGAAGAAACCGGGCACTGACCTGCTTAAAGTCTCTCATGTTATACAGCGGTGTGAGTCAAATCCTGTTGCTCAGCTGAAGAGCCTGTTGAAGCGGAAGTCCGCGAAACGGACCGTTGCTCCCCCTGCACCTCCCTGCCCAGCACCTAAGATGTAACCCGAGAAAGCACAATAAAGCCAGTATACATTAAAAGATCTCCTGAGTGCCGCTGTTCTTCTAATTTCTGTCTGGGGGAGAGATTGGCAGTGTGTGGATAACAGACCTGTTTCCCATTGTGTTACCACCTAAAAGTGAAATGATGATATGGTGTTGAGCAGCTATAAGTCTCAGAGGAAAGGAATACCAGGCAGTTGTAGAGCCAGTATATTCTGAGCATAGACCTACACTATTGACAGCCAGAGGGGTGGTGGATGTACGCAAGGGAAGTGTACCATTCCGTGTATAAAATTGTGGAGAAGAGGAAGCAAAACTACCCCGGTATGCTACTGTATAAAAGCTGTACACTGTCTGTAACAACAACATACAGACCATAGAGCCCTTTTTGCCATCAAACCAGGCGGAGGATAACAACTCCAAGGGACAGCTATAGGAGTGGTGTTAGCAGTTGCACGTAGGAACTGATGCCGCCCCTCCCCACCAGAAGCACGGAGTGTACTGGGTAACACAAGAGTTTGAACACGTATTTAGTAAGCATCCATTAGATTTTGGGAGGATTAAAGGGGTACACCATCACATACCCACAGGAAATCATCCCCCAATTAAAGTGAGACACAGACCTATTCCACCAAATCACTACCAGTGTGCCAAAGAGATGCTGCAGGACATGAAGGAGGCCGGGGTTATAAGAGATAGCTGTAGTCCCTGGTCAGCCCCCTTAGTCCTAGTCAGAAAGAAGGATGGCACTATCAGGATGTGTGTGGATTACAGGAAAGTCAATAGGATTACTCACAAAGATGCTTACCCGTTACCCCGAATAGAGAAGTCTCTTGCTGCATTAAAGACTGCTAATTACTTGTCTACATTAGATCTCACTAGTGGATATTGGCAGGTCTCCGTTGCAGAAGAAGACCGGTAGAAGACAGCATTCACAACACCAATGGGCCTATGCGAATTCAACAGCATGCCATTCTGGTTATGCAATGCACCGGGAACATTTCAAAGACTCATGGAATGTTGCCTGGGACACCGAAACTTCGAGACGGTGCTCTTATATATGGCCGACGTCATTGTGTATTCCAAAACCTATGAAGAACATCTGGAACACCTGGTGGAGCTTTAACAAAGTACAGAATGAAGCTCAAACCATCTAAATGTCACCTGCTGAAACCGAAATTCCAATACCTCGGGCATGTGGTCATCGCAGATGGAGTAGCACCAGATCTGGAAAAAGTGACAGCTATCCAGGACTGGCAGAGACCAACCACCGTAAGCGAGGTACGTCAATTCTTAGGTTTGGTTGGGTACTACAGAAGATTAATGTCTGATTAAATCTTTCTACTTGACCATTTGTTTGGGAATGATAGACCGATGTGTGCAACTGCTTAACGTTTAACAGGTGGCAGAGTTCCTTCATGATGTTTGACATAAAGGGGATTCCCTGGTCTGTTTGAATCTCTTTAGGAATCCCCACCCGAGAGAACATACCCATGAGTTCTTTTGCTATGAGTTTAGCTGACGTGTGGGCAGAGGAATGGCCTCAGGATACCGGGTGGCATAATCTAGAACCACCAGGATGTGTTGGTGACCCCTCGGTGACTTATTGACGGGACCTACCAGATCCATTGCCACCCTTTCGAAAGGCACCTCTATAATTGGTAGAGGTACCAAGGGATTCCGATAGTGTGGCTGGGGACTGGTTACCTGGCACACTGGACAGGAACTACAAAACCATTTGAACTCTTCATGGATGCCTAAACAATAAAACCGCTGCAGTATTCGGTCTAGGGTTTTCTTTTAGCCTAAATGTCCACCCAACACATGCGCATGCGCTAGGTCCATTACCAGCCTACGATATGCCTAAGGAACCAGCTACTGCTCTACCATTTCCCCAAGTATTTTCTCGACTCGATACAAGCGGTCATAACATCTCAAAGCGTGGTAATACTGTGGCTGCCCCTGGTTGTTGGGGTTCTCCATTAATGAACAGCACATTTTCCCTGGCTCGAGCCAAAGTAGGGTCTCGAAGCTGCTCCGTACCAAAATTTTTGCCAGAGACATTTAAGTCTGACAATTCAGGTCCCGGCGGCAAGTCATCTCCATCTCCGACCAACACTTCTATAGTTCAGTTTTTCCCGTCCGCTACTGAAGGGAGGTTACCCCAACTGCCAGCACCTCTTCCTCGGGGTCACCAGGTTCATGCCCCACTGCAGGAGAATGGAACCTGGTTGCCACCGATGCCGGCAGTTCTCCACTGGGTGGGACCACTGTTGGCCATAGTACAGAAAATAAAGGAAAGTCTCTTCCTAATATAAGTTCATAATGCAGATCACGTACAACCCCCACTTCGTGACACCGCCTCCCAGCTGGTGTATTTATTACTACTAGTGCCATAGGGTAGTCTTTTGAGTCCCCATTTATACACAACACCCCCAATACTTCCTCCTGTATACTCGCTGGGTTGTACCAGATTGGCTCGTACCAATGTCACCAGACTCCCCGAGTCTAGTAGGGCCACGGCCGGGGTGCCCTCCACAGTAGCCTTACACAGATGTCCAATACTGGGACCCTCCGGGGTGCCAGTTGCACAAATCAGATCAGCAAAATGGGATACGCGGTACCCAAAGTTGTGTCCATGGCCTCAGCCAGGTGGGGACAGTCAGCTCTTATATGGCCTGGCTCCTGGCACTACCAACAGACTAAGGGGGTCCTTTCTCTCCCAGACACATCATGAGTGGGCTGTCTGGGCTCTGCTTGCTGGGTCAAGGGTGGGGATTTAGGGACCTTTCCTGACGCCTTCCAATGAGCCCCTCCCTGGAGCTCTTTGGTAGCCTCATGTCGTTCTATAAGGTCCAACATCTGGAGTGCATCAGTAGGCGACGCCTGACCAACCCATGATTGGAGGGAGTGGGGCAAAGCCCTCCAAAACTTATCGGACACTATGTGGTCTAGCATGGCTGCGGGAGACAATACCTCAGGCTGCAATCACTTTTGCAGTAAGTGCAGCAAGTCATAATACTGGGACCGAGCCGACTTGGAGGGGTTAAACACCCACTGGTGTACCCACTGGGCCCAGACTAACACATTTACCCCAAGACGTGCCAGTATCTCACCCTTGACGATGGTGTAATCCTCCATCTGCTCCGGGGAGAGATTTTGATAAGCTTTAATAGACCTGACTCACCGCAAGCCGGGTTCTCAGGTCTCAGGCGATACTTCACTTGTCACGGTTCCACCCCTGAGGCTGTGGGGCCCGGTGGTCAAATGAAAGGGTTGGGGGATTGGGATAAGGTCTTGATTGTCTCGTGACGCCACCTGTGGGTGTCCGGTGATGGCACCGGCGCTGCGTGGGCCTCCGGGGGATGTGCAGCAGCTGAATGGAATGCTCCCCACAGGATGAGCTATAGTCCCCGGGGCCATGAGCTGCACTGAGTGGAATACGGCAGCTCAGCTGTTGTCATTAATAATCCGGGAAGAATGTACAGACACATAAAGTCTTTTCAGTACCTTTTACTGGTGTCAACAGGTACACTCGACCAGGTGATGAAGTAGACACTTCTGAGGGTTCCACAGCAAGCAGTGGTGTAGGCTTCCTTATGCACGTAGCTGTTAGTGGAGTTTAGTGGACATGAAATCCTACCAAACCAGAGTTACACTTTCTGGTGTGACTGGTTACACCTCAGTTTGCTGCACTGTGAGCACTATAAAGGAATCTTGTTGAGTACTCAACGCCGGGCTCTCATTTGGCGGTGCTTCAGGTACTCAGGGAGCTAAACTCCCTTGTGAGGGGCTGGTTTCTCCACAGCCTGCGCTATGGCTCCTGCAGCTCAGTCCCAGTGACCGGGTTCGTTAGAGGGGAGTCAGATAACTCTTCTGCCCCTGTAAGGTGTTCTCCTCTTGTTCCTATGACCCCTATTGCGAGGGTCTACTACTTCCTGGGGGTGCTGGTATGGGCCTAGTGTGGCACCAGTACCAGGTCAGCTCTCCTAGCTGTTTACAGTTCTAAAGTGACTGCACACTCTGCAGTTTCTCCCTCCAGGACCCGTATTTATAGGGGAAACTAGCTTAAGTTAGCCAGTGGAGCTCCCCCTACAGGTCTGGGGTGAAAGGGTGTTGTAAGTAAGTGGAGCTGCTTGCTGTGTACTTTCCCATTGTGTCCTAAGAGTTCCTGTGGTGCCCCAACCAGGGTGCCACAGACCCAGGGGCCAGAAACAGAGCGATGACTTCTGCCCATTGGTCCCAGGGTAGACTCTCCCTCTCGGCCACTCTTTCAAACATCTCCAGGTATGTTTCAACACTGTCTGATTTCTCCATTTTGGGGATCGCCGTACAAACCACTTTCTGGACATCATGAATTCCCCACGGAGGCCCGGTTGTCTGCGAAGTCGTGATGTGCTGTATCAACAGTCAATTGGTTTACTGCTGCTGTTGATTGACTAACAGCTGCTGCTGCATAGCCTCCTGCTGCTGCAGCTATCGCGTAGCCTCCTGCTGCTACTGCTGACGCAGGACCTCCTGTTGCTGCTGTGTAGCAAGCTGCTGTTGTTGCATGGCCTCCATAAGCCCTTTTAACGCGGCCTCCATTTTGCCAGAGTTCTCCGACTGGTTCTGTGCCGAGCCTTTAACCCAGGACATAAACTGAAGTCCAGAGTAAAAAAAAAAAAAAAAAAAAAAACAAATGTAAGGATTTTCTCTGGTAGGGAGAGACAAGGCGCAATAATGAGGCAACACACGGGGTTTGAGTCCAACAAAACGTCAGTGTCTTATTCACACTTACCACTGGCTGTGGCAAAAAGGGAAAGACAATGCATAAGATCTCCAACACTCAGGCTTTTCCCTCCAGCTTAGCTCCTCTCTCTCTGATGTTTTCCACTCACTTCCCTTATGCAGGTCTGATTGCTCCAGCTGATCCTGACCCACACTGACCTGAAAAACCTGGAGCTTTGGGAAAATACAGGCCACGTTTTACCATGCTGGGAGCAATATACCTACCATCCAGGACTAGACCCTTCACTGCACCACACGGGGAAAAGGCACGCTGGAAATTGGTTATGATTCTGCCTCACAGCTATAGATCGTGCTGTGTCCTTAGTCTGGGCTAGGATGACCTACCAAAAATGGACGTTCTTTTATTATGCTTTCTTCATAAAGCTAAGCACTCCCACTTTGCTAACCTCACATATGGGCTGTTTTCTGGTAGGAACTCCCACCTCCAAAAGTTATCAATAACTCCTTCCTTCATATCTTTGGCCTTGAAGCTCACAGGTCAAAGATATTGGCATCATATTTTGCCTTGTGATTTTATGTGTTTTTTGAGACCAGACATGAGGTGTTTGTGGCTGGTGGATGGTCAGAAATTTGTTTCCCAGGTTTCTGACACTTTTCCAGAAAATTAAATGGGGGAAGTGCGATCCCCAAAAATGCATGTACCCAAAACATATGATTTATATAATTGTTGTATTAATGTATATTATTAAATTTGACGTAAAGTGTGTTTTCTAGAAGGCAAATTACTTTTTCTTGGAGGGAAAACAAAAAGTATTCATCTATGTTAGGCTTTATGACCCTGCCAGGTTCTACATACCTGACTGGGGGAAGGAGTGAGGGGAAAAGGTATATTGTGTTCTTACAAACCAAAAAGGGGCGGAGAAGGGTGTCAGTTCTAGTTGCTTTCTAGACCAATGGAAAATAATTAATATTTTCCTGACACCTCCCTTTTTAGACTGAGCTATGGAGGCAGGACTTCTCGGTATTGTTCCATGCGCAACTCAATAGTCTTCCCCTCTGCTCTGTTTCGAATTCAGAGACGGGGGTCATTACAAGGCCCTTCAACACCTCAGGACTGTCATCTGCTGGTATGACAGTCCGAAACCCCTGGATAGAGTTAGCCAGAGCTGGCGCGGAAGCTCTTACTTCACAGGAGTCTTCTTGGACCTGTTCTGGGTCAGCAGTTGGTTCAGTTATCCCTCTGTAGGTTGAGGGCCAGGAATGCAGGGCAGGGCCTGCATTCCCAGTATTCAGACTGTGGGTGACAACGACTAAGTAGGTTGTCTCCCCGGAGAATAACAACACCTTCCAATTAGCCTGACTGGTCAGGGACACAGCTTTCCCATCATCTTGACAAGCTGGGGACCAAAGCTGTCCTTTAACTTGACAGGCTGTGGTAACTACCATTCTGCTTTTCTGACAGGTGAGGGAGGTTGGTCTCCCATCTTCGTGAAGGACAAAGCACACCACTCTCCCATCTGGACAAGTCAAGGGTACATCTTTTCCATGGTCCTTAATGTCAGGGAGGCAAGTTTTCCAATCAGTCAGATAGATTATGGGCATGATCTTCCCATCATCTAGGCTGATTGTGGAACACGTTATCTCACTACTCTGATAGGTTATGGTTGCTGCTTCTCCATCACCCTGACAGGTAGTGAGCTCATCTTTCCCATCATCCTTGACAGATTACAGGTACTGAGTTCTCATTTTTGTGCCCGTTTGGGGAAAACATATTTCCCTCTTCTGGCGATCCCTCTGGATCTGTACTGGTGATGGAGTAGCTAGTACCCGCCATGTCACAGTCCGTTGTGACACTGGCACTTGTGGTTGAAATGCCTGCCGCCCTCTCCCATAGCAATAAATTCTACCTCCTTGAGGGGATCCTCAGCAATGCCAGCTTGCGGCGTGACATAGCTGAGTTCCCCTCCACCAAGAGGCCCATCCTGCTGTAATGCCTCAGGATCAGCAGTTACCATGGGGCAACTACCACCAACCATGTCACAGTCTATCTTGCACTGGCAAGCTGCATGCAACCACTGCTCTTGTGATCCTCATGCGTGGCTTTATATCCCCCAGTGCTGACTTTTGCTACCTTCAGGGGATCCTTAGTAATATCACCCTGCAGTATGATATGGCTGAGTTCCCTGACACCATGATTCACTTTAACAGGTACAATATTTGTATTCCTATTCACATTATCAACAACATTATGTGCCATATGAGATCAGGGAGGGATATCGTGGACATGTTGTGCCCCAAATCAACACCCAATAAAACATTTTCAGGGATATTTTTGATTACCCCTACCTCCCACCTCCCGCTTCCCACATCCCAGTCCAGGAAAAACCCGGGCCATTGGCTAAGATCAGTGCTCACCCCAATCCCGGTGACAGTCAGGGTTTTCCCAGGAATTAGTACATCAGTGTACATGAACTCAGGGTGGACAAGAGTTCATTCTGCACCGTTGTCCCTGAGCCCCACAGTGATGGTGTTGCTCAGCGTAAATGACAGAAAGTTCTCTCGGAACCTCCCATCCATCCCACCCACAAATTAAATAGCTGCACTAGGCCCTGGGATCTTAGATGGGGGGTTCCCGGTTGGCCACAGATAATGCACTTGCCAGTCAGCTGTAAGCCAGGCGCTGGCAGATGGGATAGGGGCCTCTCTGAGGTCGGCTGGAAGGGGTAGGAATGGTGGTCGATGGCTAACCCCTTTTCTAGCTTGTGATGACCAGCTTCCGCTCCTCTGGTTTACAGTTGGCCTAGTAGGTATATGTGATCTGCGCTGCTTTAGCTGCATCTTTTGGCTCCCGGTCCATCATAAACTGTTGCACCTCTAAACTCCTCGAGCGCCTGGTCTACTCCCGCCTCACCCGTTACCTGTCCACTCACTCTCTTCTAGACCCATTACAGTCTGGTTTCTAGACCCATTACAGTCTGGTTTCCGCCCCCTACATTCTACAGATACTGCCCTCACCAAAGTGACCAATGACCTTCTGACAGCAAAACGTAATGGTGAATACTCTCTGCTTCTTCTGTAGCCTTTGACACTGTTGACCAGTATCTCCTACTCTCCGTGCTGCACTACATCAGCATCAAGGACAAGACTCTATCCTGGTTCTTTTTCTATCTTTCTGACCGCTCTTTCAGTGTATCATTTGCTGGCTCCACTTCCTCCCCTCTTCCTCTCACTATTGGGGTCCCTCAGGGTTCTGTCCTTTGTCCTCTTCTCTTCTCTCTCTACACGGCCCCGATTGGACAGACAATCAGCAGATTTGGCTTTCAGTACCACCTTTATGCTGTTGACACACAACTATACATTTCTTCCCCTGACCTTACTCCCGCTCTAATAAAGAACACCAATGACTGTCTAACCACAGTTTCCAATATCATGTTCGCTCCATATCTGAAACTTAACCTTTCCAAAACTGAACTTCTTCTGCGCCCGCCCTCCACTAACCTCCCTAAATCTGACATCTCTCTCTCAGTGTGCGGCGCCACAATAACACCTATGCAGCAGGGTCGCTGTCTGGGTGTTATGTTTGACTCTGATCTTTCCTTCACCCCATATATACAATCTCTAGCCCGCTCTTGCCGCTTGCACCTGAAGAACATCTCTAAAATTTGCCCCTTTCTCACCTTGGAAACCACAAAAACCCTCACTGTGGCCCTGATTCACTCCCACCTTGACTATTGTAATTCTCTCTTAGTTGGCCTCCCCCGCACTAGACTGTCCCCTCTCCAGTCCATCCTTAATGCAGCAGCCAGGATTACCTATCTAGCTAATCGTTACTCAGACGCTTCTGCTCTATGTCAGTCATTACACTGGCTGCCTATATACTATAGGATCCATTTCAAACTGCTTGTTCTCACCCACAAAGCTCTTCACAGTGCAGCACCCCCATACATCTCCTCCCTCATCTCTGTCTATCACCCCAGCCGTTCTCTTCGCTCTGGAAGTCACTTTAGACTCACTTCTGCATTAATCCGAACCTCCCACTCCCGGCTCCAAGACTTCTCCCGATCTGCACCAATTCTCTGGAATGCTCTACCCCAAGAAATTAGGTCTCTCCACAACTTACATAGTTTCCGGCAATCCCTAAAAACACATCTTTTTAGGGCGGCCTATCATGATCCCTAGTCAAAGTCACTTAGACCTAGCCTATCCGCTCCACCAGCCTCACATGCATCACAAATAATGGTTGATGGCCACTTATACTGCTGCTATCTGTTCCTTATCTCCTCAAGTTGACTATACCATCACTGTAAATATGCACCTGTACCTTGTGTCACCCCCACCTCATTGTTAGATTGTAAGCTCTTATGAGCAGGGCTGTCATTATTTTGCTTTAATTATTGTATTATGCTTTGTATTGTATTGTATTGTATCGTTTTTTCTGATAACTGTTTCTTATGACTGTTTGAACATGTACCTCTGAATTGTCAAGAGCTGCGGAATATGTTGACGCTATATAAATAAAGATTATTATTATCCACTCAGGCTGCCTTCACACTTGCGTTTGTGTCTGCATGCTTATGACATGCAGACGCAAACGCAGTGCAAAGCAGCACATACTTATGTGAACGCAGCGGAGAATCTCCGCATGCGTTCACATAAGTATGGTGCCCGGACAGCCAATCAGCTGTCTCTGGGGGCGGCCGGGAGGAGGAGATCAGTGGCAGAGATCTCCTCCTCCCGGCACAGCTGATCTCCCGCCGGTGTCAGCGGGGAGATGCAGCTAATCTGACAGCTGTTTAAATCTCCCGCGCTAACACCGAATAGGGTGATATCAGTGCGGGAGATATGAAACAGCTGATCGCTGCTTCAAATCTCCCGCGCCGACATACATCACCTATTCGGTGTCAGCGCAGGAGATTTAAACAGCTGTCAGATTAGCTGCATCTCCCCGCTGACACCGGCAGGAGATCAGCTGTGGCTCTGTATGATCTCCCGGTGGCCGCCGCTGATCAGAGGCGGCCACCGAGAGAGATTTCAATGAGATCCGCAGTGTTCTCCTGCGTTGTCATGCAGAGGACACTGCAGATCCATTGAGATCCATGCATTGTTTGTGCGCTTGTGGGCGCTTGCAGATAAAACCAGCGCCAGCGACCGCACAAAAAATGCAACAAGCTGCGTTCGGAGGGCGCACAAATTGTGCGCATCCGAACGCAAACGCAACTGAACGCAGCCAAACGCAGGCACATGCGTTCCCATGTTAAACATAGGAACGCAGTGCGCAAGCGTTTGGCTGCGTTCGGTACACAGCGTTCACAAACGCTAATGTGAAGGCAGTCTCACACGGTGTAAGGTTTTCAGTCTTTTTTGCTATATCTGTTGTTATGTTTGCATTTAGTGTATTTTGTCGGCCATCTTGTTTCCTGTCATGTGTAATGACTTTTGCCCTCAACCAATATGGAGTTCTCAGCTTGTCGTCGGCCATCTTGTTTCCTGTCCTGTGCATTGACTCTTGCCCTCAAACAATATGGAGTCCTCAGCTTTGATGTCCCTGCCCTGTTTCTTGCCAATTGCCCTTTTAAACTACTTCAGCTGGTTAACCTGTGCTCCAGAATCAGGCCTGCAATCTGTCTGTGACTTGCTCTCTGAAGCCTGGATTCATTCTGCCTGGAATCATTTATGAACACAGAATCCTGGGTGCCAGCAATATCTGACAGGGAAGTAATGAACTCTGAATGCTTTCCCTGAGACTTGTACCATGCTTTAATACTCTGATGTCCTGGGTTGTTTTGCCTTGCACTCTGCAACTTACATTTATGTTATCCTGTTGATGCACTAACTTGTATGAAGCAATACAAGAGCTGCTTAAGAAGCGTATGTCTCATGTGTCTCATTATACCCATGCATTAGACTCTATATAGACTGTATCATATATGACAGATTCTGGAGCCATAATAGAGTCTGCTGGGTCTAGGACAGTGCTGCATCTGCTGCCACCTGTATAGAGATTTCTGGATCTTTTGCCATTGGAGAGCTGCTGCAGACCGTGGATCTGAGATATCGATATATGTGATGATAGTGGTTGTGGCTTCTCACAACCTTTCCAGGTGAGCACATTCCCTTCTTTTAAGTCAGGAGTGTTACCACAGGTAAACACTATTGTGCTCCTTTTCTTCCTTTCCAGCCTCTCTGCCGTGCAGCTTCTGGGAATATGGAGGACCCCGTTAAACATCTGTGCGACGTGACGGATTCAATCCTTGCTGACCTACAGGCATTGAAGACCAGCTTTGCAAGCCTGCGGGATCGCGGTGATCATAATCTGCAGGTGTTCGGACAAACCACGCAGGACTTACGAACCCGGATTGAGGTTCTGGAGGGACGCGTCCACATCCCAACTTCAACCCCGGTTATTGGAATCCCCAAGCTACCACCATTCCGTTTTGGCGGTGAACGGGAAAAATTCAGGGGATTCATTAATCAATGCAAACTGTTTTTTGCGGCTCATGCGCCACAGTTCCTTACTGAGCGATCTAAAGTATTGACAATAATTATGCTGCTCTCCAACAAAGCTCTCACATGGGCAAACCCCCTAATTGAGACTGACGATGACTGTCTAAATAATCTTGATGCTTTCATTTCAGCTATGGGGCAGGTATTCGATGATCCAAACCGCGGTGCTACAGCGGAATCAGCCATGTTAACTTTAAGTCAAGGTAAGCGCTCGGTAGCGGAGTATGCTTTGGATTTCCGGAGATGGGCTCTCGACACCACTTGGGATAGCTCTGCTAAGAAGTCGGTTTTCCGGAAAGGATTATCCTCTGTGATTAAGGACGAACTCGCTCGTGCCGACCCACCTACAGCATTAGGAGATTTTATCAACTACTGTATTCGGATCGATGCTCGGCTTACTGAACGCAGACAGGAGAGATGGTCGGAGATAAAGCGCACTAATCATTTATTTCCTCCCTCTCCAGCTAAGGAGTCCTTGAGCAGGATTATACGAGAACCCGAACCTGAGCCTATGCAGGTGGACTCTTTACAGAGACGGGTCAGTGATGCACGTAAGGAACATCGAGTAAAGGAAAATCTGTGTTTCTATTGCGGTAAGTCAGGACATTTCATTATAAACTGCCCCAGTCGTTCTCGTAAGACAACTGCAGCCATCATACACTGCGAGTGCTGTGAGAGGGGTTCTGTCAGGTCCGAACCACAGATCCCAGAGAGAGTAGAAGATACAGACATTGATTACTCAGACTTGAACTCTGTTATCTCTGAGCCGGATGCACGTGTTACTGCAGCAGTTTTTCAGGTTTTTTCAGCGGTTTCCCAGCTGAGTTGTAAGAACAACAATTCTCATTGCTTTATTCCCCTCAAGCTCAGGGTTCACTCTGTCTGGGTATCTACCTCCGCTATGATTGATTCAGGGGCAAGCGGCAATTTTATGGACATCTCCTTTGCTGAGAAACTTGGAGTACGTTCAGTAAAGAAGGCTACTCCTGTACAGATGGAGACCGTAGATGGCTCACTGTTAAACTCTGGACCAGTGGATCAGGAGACGGAGCCCTTAAAGGTCCTCATGGGTAATGACCATCAAGAGAGTCTGTCATTTATGCTCATCTCTTCTCCTCATTTCCCTATTATTCTAGGACTGCCGTGGCTGCAGGCTCAGAATCCTACGATTAACTGGGAAACTAAAGAACTGCACTTTCCAGAGAAACAGATAAGTCCAGAAGCTTCAGTCTGCTCCATTCCTAAAGGACCAGCATCAGTCTCTGAGCTACCAGCCATATACCGTGAGTATGCTGACGTGTGTGACAAAAGGAACGCAGACCTGCTACCCCCTCACCGTCCATATGACTGTCCAATAGACCTGTTACCAGGTGCGGGAATACCTTTTGGCAAGATTTACTCTTTGGCAGGGCCTGAGCTAAAGGCTCTCAAAGACTATATAGACGAACATCTAGCCAAGGGCTTCATACGCCCCTCTTCATCTCCTGCTGGTGCACCAATCTTCTTTGTGAAGAAGAAAGATGGATCTCTTAGGCCCTGTATAGACTATCGGGAGCTCAATAAAATCACGATCAGAAACCGTTACCCACTACCGTTGATCCCTGAATTATTGGAGAGAGTACGGCATGCAAAACTCTTTACAAAGTTGGATCTCCGTGGGGCCTATAACTTGGTCCGCATTAGACCTGGGGATGAATGGAAGACAGCTTTCAGGTCACGCTACGGACACTTTGAATATCTAGTAATGCCGTTCGGTTTATGTAATGCTCCAGCAACTTTCCAACATTTGGTGAATGACATTTTTAGGGACCTCCTGGATACATTCATTGTCATTTATTTGGATGATATTTTGATTTTTTCTAATTCCACAGAGGAGCATCACAGACATGTGAAGATGGTCTTAGAACGCCTTGGACAACACCATCTGTATATCAAACTGGAGAAGTGCGAATTCCATCGAACGGAGATCCAATTTCTGGGGTATGTAATGTCATCACGAGGAATTAGTATGGATGAGGGTAAGATCCAAGCCATTAAAGCCTGGCCGGTCCCCAAGAATGTGAAGGAGGTCCAGCGCTTTATAGGGTTTGCTAATTTCTACAGGCGTTTTATCAGGAACTTTTCTGAGGTTGTGTCTCCCATTACACGGCTTACCCGCAAGAACTCTGCTTTTACCTGGACCCCCCAGGCTCAAGAAGCATTTTCCCGTTTGAAAGAGAAATTCACCACGGCACCTATTCTGGTGCATCCTAACCCTGAACTGGCCTTCATAATAGAGGTGGATGCCTCAGACAGTGCCATCGGAGCTATCCTCTCCCAGAGGACAGGTGAGAAAGAAGTCTTACATCCCTGTGCTTTCTTTTCCCGGCGGTTGTCTCCTGCAGAACGGAACTATGATGTGGGTAATAGAGAATTGTTGGCCATCATCGCAGCCTTCAAGGAATGGAGACACCACCTTCAGGGAGCTGCGCAGCAGATAATCGTGTTGACTGACCACCGCAATCTTGAGTTTATCAGATCGGCTAAGTGCTTGACTCCTCGCCAGGCTCGTTGGAGTCTTTTCTTAAACCAATTCAGTTTTGTTATCTCCTATAGGCCAGGATCGCGTAATGGAAAGGCCGATGCGTTGTCTAGACTCTACTCAACTGAGACAATTCCACTCACGTCTCGTAAGACTGTTATCTCTGATTCCAGGTTCCTGGGAGTGCTTCATAATCAAGACTTGCTTAACGACATCAAGGAAGCATACCATACGGATCCCTGGCTGGCACAACCGTCTTGTGAAGTAAGTCTTGTATATAAGAACGGTGTGTGGATTCAGGGGCAACGCCTGTATATTCCTGAAGCCGTCAGGGTGAGAGTACTGCAACTCGTCCACGATTCTAAGATAGCTGGGCATAGAGGAGTTCTGAAGACTCAAGAATTCCTGTCTCGCTTCTTTTGGTGGCCCACATACAGAAGAGATGTTCTAGGTTACGTCACTTCTTGCGAAGTCTGTGCCAGATGCAAGACTCCACGATCTTCGCCTACGGGTCTATTACAACCCCTGCCCGTTCCATCCCGTCCATGGGGATCCATATCTATGGACTTCATTGTGGAGTTGCCAACCTCTCAAGGAAAGAACACAGTTCTGGTGGTGGTGGATCGGTTAACAAAGGCAGCCCATTTCATTCCGTGTGTTGGTCTACCCACTGCGAAACACACATCGGACTTAATCATTCAAAATGTGTTTCGCCTGCATGGCGTACCGGATGAGGTTGTATCTGATCGAGGGGTGCAATTCACTTCAAAGTTTTGGCAGCACTTCTGTGCTGCGTTGGACATCAAAGTTAACCTGTCTTCTGCCTTTCATCCGCAGACAAATGGACAAACCGAGCGGACTAATCAGACCCTAGAACAGTATCTCCGCTGTTTTATCTGCCACCTACAAGATGACTGGGTGGATTTGCTTCCACTGGCTGAATTCTCTTATAACAACTCACAGAGCGCTTCCACCAAGCAGTCACCCTTTTATGCCAATTTGGGTTATCATCCTAACATCCTTCCTCGACTTCCCATAGATTCACCTCTTCCAGCTGTAGCCGACAGAATCACCTCTCTACAAAGGAACCTCGATCTGCTTAAAGAGAATCTGGAATCAGCTCAGGACAGGTATAAAAAAGCGGCAGATAGGTTTCGTAAACCTGCACCAACCTTCAAGGTAGGAGATTTGGTCTGGCTGTCAACTAAGAACCTTAAATTGAGAGTACCATCATCCAAATTGGGTCATAAGTACGTTGGGCCCTATAAGATTAATAAGCTCGTCAGCAACGTTGCCTGTCGCCTTCAACTTCCAAGATCTATGAGGATTCACCCCGTGTTCCACGTTTCTCTACTAAAGGCTGTGACTCCCAATTCATTCCCTGGTCGTTCTTCTTCCCCTCCTGCTCCGGTACTCATCGATGGCCAGGAGGAGTTTGTCGTGGAAAGGATCCTGGACTCCAGGTTGCGTAGACACGGGGTGCAATACCTGGTAAAGTGGCAGGGCTATTCTTCTGAGGACAACTCGTGGGAGCCGGCCTCCAATCTCCATGCTCCTCGGTTACTCCGCCAGTTCCATCGGAGGTACCCGGGAAAGCCTGGACTGGGGCCATCCAGAGGCTGTCCCTAAGGGGGGAGTAATGTAAGGTTTTCAGTCTTTTTTGCTATATCTGTTGTTATGTTTGCATTTAGTGTATTTTGTCGGCCATCTTGTTTCCTGTCATGTGTAATGACTTTTGCCCTCAACCAATATGGAGTTCTCAGCTTGTCGTCGGCCATCTTGTTTCCTGTCCTGTGCATTGACTCTTGCCCTCAAACAATATGGAGTCCTCAGCTTTGATGTCCCTGCCCTGTTTCTTGCCAATTGCCCTTTTAAACTACTTCAGCTGGTTAACCTGTGCTCCAGAATCAGGCCTGCAATCTGTCTGTGACTTGCTCTCTGAAGCCTGGATTCATTCTGCCTGGAATCATTTATGAACACAGAATCCTGGGTGCCAGCAATATCTGACAGGGAAGTAATGAACTCTGAATGCTTTCCCTGAGACTTGTACCATGCTTTAATACTCTGATGTCCTGGGTTGTTTTGCCTTGCACTCTGCAACTTACATTTATGTTATCCTGTTGATGCACTAACTTGTATGAAGCAATACAAGAGCTGCTTAAGAAGCGTATGTCTCATGTGTCTCATTATACCCATGCATTAGACTCTATATAGACTGTATCATATATGACACACGGCTGCCATTCCAAGTGGACACAGTAAGCCTTGGCTGGGTAAACATCGGGTTTATTACCATCATAAACTGAATAAACAAAACATCAACTGCTAGTCCAGCAAAAGGAAACAAATGGAGTCTCAGTCCAATCGGCTAGGATCAGCTCTGCTTCTTAGAGCTACACACTGTGCTCCGCACACTCCAAACTCACACCACAGAAAAAAAAACACAGAGGTAAACGTTTAACTTCTCTGACCAGTGCACGGATTGTATAACAGTGAAAATTTGGTGTCCTCTAAGTAACTCAACACACAGTCATTAATGTCTAAACCACCAACAACAAAATTGAGTGCACTTCTTGAGTGGAAATGGAAAAACTGTGCCCCAACCTGTCACTATTTTGTGTGGCAACCATTATTTTCAAGCACTGCCTTTGCTCTCGAGGACATGGACTTCACTCACAGGAGCCACTGGAATCCTCGTCCCTCCTCAGTAATGACAAAATGGAGCTGGAGGAGGTTAGAGACCTTGGGCTCCTTCACCTTTTGTTTGAGGACTCCCCACCGATGCTCCATAGGATTTAGGTTTGGAGACATGCTTGACTAGTCCAGAATCTTTACCCTCAGTTTCTTTGGCAAGGCACTTATTGTCTTTGAGTTGTATTTGGAATCACTATTTTGTTGGAATACTGCCCTGTGGCCCAGATAATTAAGGGAGGGGATCATGCTCTGCTTTAGTAAGTCACAGTACATGTTGGCATTCATATTTCCCTCAATAAACATTAGCTCCCAACAGTTGGCAGCAATCATGGAGCCACAAATGATGACACTCCCACCACCATGCCTAGCTCTATCCAGACACACTTGCCTTTGAACTCCTCACCAGGTTGCTGCCACATTCTCGACACCATCCAAAACAAGTAGGTTTATCTTGATCTCCTCAAACCATAGGACATGGTTCCAGTAATCCATGTCATTAGTATGCTTGTCTCCAGCAAATATTCTGCGGGATTTCTTGTGTATCATCTTTAGAAGAGGCATGCAGAACAATCTGGTGCAATATGTATCAAATAGTGTGAACACTCACAGGTGGATGACCCACCTGTCACACCAGGGCGTAAGGATGCCCAGCGTGCGATGCAACACAGGGGTGAAAATGTGCATGGAATAGAAGGAAGGCCCTGTCAATAAGTAAAGGGGAGAGGGGACCCTCCTGGCATTCATGCGAGTGAATATGGGTCCTTCCCCCCAATTGCCATTGTGTGCCTAAGCCCTCACTTACCCTGAACTCACCCTAGCGAGTGATAAGGCCGGAGAGTTAACTAGGCACACCTCTACAAATAATACAACACAAGAAAAAGGAAGATAGACAGAGGGAAATAGACACAAACAGAAAATTACTGCAAACTCCTTGAGCGCAGTTTATCACGTGCAGTCTGATCGGCAGCCTTCTTAATCTGCTCTGCAGTTAATAAATGTGTTTACTCCTGTTGATACCTTCATGGTTAATGTCAGTAGCTTAGTTGCTATTCATGGTATTAGCTCTTCAAGTTGCGAGCTGCTGTTGTGTGCGTCATATGACGCTGATACTATTCCCCTAGTCTTTAAATAATCCCAATATTCTTCCTGTGGTGTCGTTGAAAGAGTTTAGTCTCTACTCTGACCATGTGCTATGTGGACGCAGAGCTTTGGTGCAAAAGCTTTGCTGAAGCCAACCCCCTGTGTGAGCTATCGGGTGGGAGTTGCTGTTCCTTTCTCTGAGTTGAGGGTGAGGGGTAGTGATGGGCAAATCCTAAATTACTGGGAATAGCTTGACTCTAGCGAGTCCGAGCCCAGGACTCGCTACTCGTTGCGAGTCTAGCAAGTCCAATGTTAATGAATGGGGAAGCGAGTAATAGCGAGTAGTGTGAGATTTACAAATCGCAGATGTGTCTCGGAAGCTTCAGCCTGAAGCAATCCTAGTTTTGCCATTTATTTGCATTGGACTCGTTTACTTTTCAAGTAATCGCTGGGAAACTCGCACAGATAAGAGTCCTATCTGCTCTGTGCAGGCTGCCGCAGCTCCAGGGTCCTAGAGCCCGCCTGCTGCCTGATGTAGCAGAGCTGAGATTGTTCTCTGTCTGCTCATTCCCTGTGCATAGACATCTATATCTATGCACAGGGATGAGCAGAGAGGACATCGCGTTTTGGACTGCGTCGGACGGAAGAGGATTTTTTTAATTAAAGATGGAGTCCCTAATGGCTTTTTTTTTTATTTCTAATAATTTTTCTCTGTGTTGTGTTTTTTTTAAAACAATTTAATAGAAATTCATGGCGGTCATGTCTAATATTGGCGTGACCGCCATAAATTTCGGGCATAGGGCCAGCTGATAATACAAAGCTGGCCCTAACCTCTTTATTACCCAGCGTGCCACCGCCACCAGGGCCGCTGGAAGAGCGGGGTTCAGTGCCAGAGGATGGCGCTTCAATGAACGCGCCATCTTCTGGGGCGGCTGCGGGCTGCAATTTGCAGCGGGGGGTGCCCAGAAAGCTTGGGCATCCCTGCGCTGCGGATTCCAGCCCCCAGCTGCTTAGCTGTACCTGGCTAGACATAGAAATTGTGCGGAGCCCCACGCATTTTTTTTAAATTATTTCATGAAATTCTAACCATATGGGTCCCTTTACACGCCGCTACAGGATGTGGAGACAACCGGGTGCTTCACGTGCACAAGCACGCACATACGGTTGCAAACGCTTCCCGCACCGCCTTTACACGTCGCAACAAGGTGCGCTACAGAAGGTTTAAGCTATCTCTGGATGCACCGAGTTATCCTTATGTAGCGTAGCGTCTCTCATTTACATGCCACTACAACAAGGTAATATGGGTGGACCAGGGGCAGCAGGGACAACACATAGGCGTGCCATAGTTGTGGATTACGAGACGCTCGTACGATGATTGGACAATGCAAAAGTATCATGATTGGCCAGCCAGCACAAGGAGGCTGGCTAATGCATGACGCTATTACAATTGTGTAGTGTAACTGGTCAGCTCCTTAAATATGCCGCCCTGTGCAGCGACAACCAATCGGAGCTTCCTCCAATGATCGCTAAATAGGGCCGGTTTCACGGAGGCTGTGTCACGCCCCAGGGATGTAACTAGGTGGCGAAAAAACCTAACACAACCTTCTTTACTCGCCACTATACGCCGTGACCATCGGGTTGGAATCAACCTGTTTATGGTCTCTGCTCGGTACATGAAGTGACGGGTGGCAACAACCGGGTTTACACGCCGCAACATCGGGTTGATTTGGCGGTGCAAGATACATTTCTCTCATGTACCCGGTTGTTTCCACCATTCTGTAGCGGCGTGTAAAGGGACCCTAATGGCCACTTTACACACGGCAACATTTCCAGCTTTTCCACAGGTAACTTACTGGCTGCAGTGAAATCATGGAGACATTATTCCATTTGTACACAGCAACAAGATAGAACCATGTCTCCATGATTTCACTGCAGCCAGTAAGTTACCTGTGGAAAAGCTAGAAATGTTGCTGTGTGTAAAGTGGCCATCAGCGATAAGACAAAGGTAACACACCTGTCCCTCATTCACACCTGAGTGATAACACCAAAGGTAACACCCCTGTCCCTCATTCACACATGAGTGATAACACTAAAGATAACACACCTGCCCCTCATTCACACCTGAGCAATAACACAAAAGGTAACACACCTGTCCCTCATTAACACCTGAGTGATAACACCAAAGGTTTTACACCTCTCCCTCATACACACCTGAGTGATAACACCAAAGGTAACACACCTGTCCCTCATTCACACCTGAGCGATAACACCAAAGGTAAAACACCTGTCCCTCATTCACACCTGAGCAATAACACCAAAGGTAACACACCTGTCCCCCATTCACACCTGAGCGATAATACCAAAGTTAACACACCTTTCCCTCATTCACGCCTTTGCGATAACACTAAAGGTAACACACCTGTCCCTCATTCACACCTGAGCGATAACACCAAAGGTAACACACCTGTCCCTCATTCACACCTGATCAATAACACCAAAGGTAACACACCTGTCCCTCATTCACACCTGAGCGATAACACCAAAGGTAAAACACCTGTCCCTCATTCACACCTGAGCAATAACACCAAAGGTAACACACCTATCCCTCATTCACTTTTGAGTGATAACACCAAAGGTAACACACCTGTCCCTCATTCACACCTAATGGTACCTTTACACGCCGCCACCGAGGGTAGCAACAGGTAGGCACCGCACGTGCACGTTTTCAAAGGTTCCTAACGGTACCTGATGCTGCAAATACACGCCGCTACAAGGTGCTCCACAGAAGGTATTTGCGTTCCCCGGAAGTGCCGACGGGTGCCGCGGGTTACCTTTTGTGGAGCACCTTCCCTGATTTACACGCCGCTACCTCAAGGGAATATGGGCGTACATAGTGCTCGTCGTAAGTACATAGGTGTGTCAGAGTTGTGTATTACGCAATGCTCGAACGGTGATTGGTCCACGCATTAGCTTCATGATTGGCCAGCCTGCGCTGGAAGGCTGGCTAATACATGACGCTATAGCAATTGTGGAGTGTGACTGGACAGCGCTTTAAATATGGCGCCCTGTGAAGGGACAGGCAATGGTTACACAGTAGCCCCCACCAATGATTGCTGATGGGGCGTGTAATCGTTGACACTGTGGCATGCCCCTGGGAATACGTAGGCGACGTAAATATCTTGCCTGTGCCCCGATTACACGCCGCCACCATAGAGATTATGCCTGCTTGTTTTTGAGCAGGGCTGAAACACAGGTATCCAAAGACACAGGAAGGAACTTCCTGAATTACACGCCGCCACTACGCGGTGTTTACAAGGTATCAGGTACAATTGTGTCCGATACCTGCCGGTTTCTACCACTCGGCGGCGGCGTGTAAAGGTACCATAAATGATAACACCAAAGTTAACACACCTTTCCATTATTCACATCTGAGTGATAACACCAAAGGTAACACAACTTTCCCTTATTCACACCTGAGCGATAACACCAAAGGTAACACACCTGTCCCTCATTCACACCTGAGTGATAACACCAAAGGTAACACACCTGTCCCTCATTCACACCTGAGTGATAACACCAAAAGTAACACACCTTTTCTTCATTCACACCTGAGCGATAACACCAAAGGTAACACACCTGTCCCTCATTCACACCTGAGTGATAACACCAAAGGTAACACACCTGTCCCTCATTCACACCTGAGTGATAACACCAAAAGTAACACACCTTTTCTTCATTCACACCTGAGCGATAACATCAAAGGTAACACACCTGTCCCTCATTCACACCTGAGTGATAACACCAAAAGTAACACACCTTTTCTTCATTCACACCTGAGCGATAACACCAAAGGTAACACACCTGTCCCTCATTCACACCTGTGCAATAACACTAAAGGTAACACACTTGTCCCTCATTCACACCTGAGCAATAACACCAAAGTTATCTCACCTTTCCCTCATCCACACCTGAGTGATAACACCAAAGGTAACACACCTGTCCCTCACTCACACCTGAGCAATAACATCAAAGGTAACACACCTTTCCCTTATTCACACCTGAGCGATAACATCAAAGGTAACACACCTGTCCCTCATTCACACCTGAGTGATAACACCAAAGGTAACACACCTGTCCCTCATTCACACCTGAGTGATAACACCAAAGGTAACACACCTGTCCCTCATTCACACCTGAGTGATAACACCAAAAGTAACACACCTGTCCCTCATTCACACCTGAGTGATAACACCAAAAGTAATACACCTTTTCTTCATTCACACCTGAGCGATAACACCAAAGGTAACACACCTGTCCCTCATTCACACCTGAGTGATAACACCAAAGGTAACACACCTGTCCCTCATTCACACCTGAGTGATAACACCAAAAGTAACACACCTGTCCCTCATTCACACCTGAGTGATAACACCAAAAGTAACACACCTTTTCTTCATTCACACCTGAGCGATAACATCAAAGGTAACACACCTGTCCCTCATTCACACCTGAGTGATAACACCAAAAGTAACACACCTTTTCTTCATTCACACCTGAGCGATAACACCAAAGGTAACACACCTGTCCCTCAGTCACACCTGTGCAATAACACTAAAGGTAACACACTTGTCCCTCATTCACACCTGAGCAATAACACCAAAGGTATCTCACCTGTCCCTCATCCACACCTGAGCGATAACACCAAAGGTAACACACCTGTCCCTCATTCACACCTGAGCGATAACACCAAAGGTAACACAACTGTCCCTCATTCACACCTGAGGGTACCTTTACACGCGGCCACAGAAAGGTAGAAACCGGCAGGCATCGGACACAATTGTGCCAGTTGCCTTGAAAAGACCACAATGTGCCGGCGTGTAATTCAGGACTTTCCTTCCTTCAGGGAAGACACAGGAAGGAAAGTCATGAATTACACGCCGCCACATCAAGGTCTTTTCAAGGCAACAATCAATTGAAAAAATCCCTGGCACACTAAAAGAGAAAAATGGCAAGTTGTTTCTTTCTAGACTTTTATTTATTTGTGTTGTTTATGGAAAAATCAAACGTTTCGGCTCTACATGAGCCTTCATCAAGTGATTCTGTGTAAAATACAAATCAATAAAACAAAAATTCATATATATCCATGTGTAATATACATTCACGTGTTACAAGCCAAGTGATATTGGTCTGTGAGTGCTTGTGATGGTAGCTGCGCAGGATGACTAGAGGGGGTAAAAGTGACAAGGATGAGGGTGATGTGAGAAAGTGTTGGTCAGGTGATATGTGGGTAAGGAGAATAGAGAGAACAAAAGAAAAAAGAAAAAAGAAAAAGATGGAAAACAGAAATTGCAACAGAAGAGCTATATAGACTATAGGGTTGTATTAAAGAGATTATAGAAGAATGGCATGTACCTTATATGAATAATGACGGTTGCTTACTGAGGGTACAAGTGTATCCCTGTAGTGGCTGTATCAAAAGGCTGACCCTGCAGTCCATTGAAAAGGAAGAAATGCACACATATGTGATAGATCTACATGTACAGCTATAATGGTCACAGAGAAGTGAGTGAACTGGAGATAAGGAAACCTCCTAGGGGGTAAACAAAATCTTCTCATATTGTGACCACAGTATTTATAGTGGCATAGGTAACTATGTGTGTCAGGCTATAGATTTATGCTTCTACAACAAGGGAATGTGCCTGTTATAAGTATATAGAAGTTTAGGATAGAGGAAGAAAATTCAGTATAGAGAAAGCACATACCAATGTCAGGTGTCAGTTTAGTGACTCCTGTCCTGTGGAGTAAAGGAGGCTACGTTTTAGCATGGAGGAATCAAGAAGGAAGCACAATCTGCTCAAAGTGAGCAATAAATGAGCGGATTACCTTATAGCTGAATGTGGAGCGCATAGTGGCACAGGCAGTGAGGTGGACCCAGGAGCAGTTGTATTCTCTGACCGACCGCTACTTATAGCAATCGGGTAATGAGGGACGCGCCGAGAGGAGGAAGTGCGTCACTCGGTGCCATGTTAGTGCGCATGCGCGAGGGCTACCGCCATCTTGGTAGGGGAATTTGTCCGATTTGGAACAATGCAAATGCGCTAGCCGCGCGGACCGGAAGTGTCCTAGTGTAGCTCTGTGGAGACGCGGAGAGCGTCCCTACCGATGTGTGTGGAGTGGGATTGATATGGGAAGTCTTTGAAAGGTCCAAGAGAAGAAAAAAAGGCAGTATGCAAACATGCAAGTACAAGGTGCATAGCGATCTTGTGCAGTGGTCTGGTGGAGGTGCCCATATTCAAGTTCCTTTCTAGAATAGAAATGGAAGAAATTAGTACAACCATATATAATTATTTGAAGACAGCAATAGCACAGAACAATCTTATTGATCACAATTGATAATCAATAAAAAGGATTTTAGTACATTGCAGGTGGAAAAGCCCATCTCACACACTTCTGTCAATTTTACACTGAAATGAAAAAAGCATCATTAAAATTATACCCATACAGTACGATGAAAAACAGTATTAGTAGTGAAGCTCAAATTCACGATTCATGCCCTGTGGGTGGAGGGTATTTAGGTGATATATCCAAAAGGATTCTCTTTCTTTGAGTTTTTGTATACGATTTCCTCCTCTCCTAGCTGCAGGGACATGTTCAATTACCTGAAATCTGAGCTGACAGACAGTATGTCCTTTTTCTATAAAATGAGCTGGAACAGGTAATAACGTATTTTTGCAGCGAATGGTGGATTTATGTTTACTTATGCGGTCTCGGACATGCTGGGTAGTCTCCCCAACATATCCGAGACCGCACGGGCATTTGATTAAGTACACAACAAAGGATGAGTCACATGTAAAAAAGCCATTGATATTGAATCTCTTCCCAGACCAGGGGTGTGTAAATGATTCACCTTTCGTGACACTGGTACATTGGGCAAAATTTAGACACGGAAAAGTACCTCTCCTGATGGTACTCAGAGTTTTTTGTTTCATAGTTACTGTACTTAAGCCAATGTCTGCTCGTACTAAGTGATTTTTCAGATTACTTGCTCTTTTGTGGCATATTAGTGGCGGATTTCTGAACTCCAATATGTCGGGGAAAGCAGTGCCAAGAAGGGGCCAGTGTCGAAGAATGATGTTTTTAATCAAAGGAGAGAATGGGTGATAGGTATTAATAAATTTTATTCTATTGGTCACTGGATCCCTGGGAGCAGGCGAAGTGGAAATGTTTGGGGCGCAAATGTCCTCGGGGTAACCTCGTTGTTTAAATTTATTACTCATTTCTTCAAGACGTTTATTTTTAATTGACTCGTCACTGACTATGCGATTAACTCTATGGTGCTGTGAGGAAGGGAGAGACCTTTTCACATGTTTTGGGTGACAGCTGGTCCAGTGTAGAAGACTGTTTCTGTCAGTTGGTTTAGTAAATATGTCACTACTTAGTTGTCCTAGTTGATTCTTAAGAATCACTGTGTCTAAGAAATTGATCCTGTTAGGGTCTGAGTGTAAGGTAAATGTGATGTCCTTATTTTTGTGATTCAAACTTGCAAAGAAGTTCTCAAGAGATGTTTTGCTGCCCGTCCAAATGCAAAAAATGTCATCAATAAATCTGAGCCAGACAATGGCATATTTTTTGAACAGGTCATCAGGATAGACATGGTCATGTTCGAATTTAGACATGAAGATATTTGCGTACGGAGGTGCGACATTCGCTCCCATCGCAGTTCCCCGTTTTTGGAGGATAACTTGTCCTCAAACAAGAAAAAGTTATTTGTAAGAACAAGCTCTAGGGTGTCAATGCAAAATTCTGTTACCCGTACGTCAATGTCATTCTGTGTTCTCAGGAACCAGTCAACAGCCGCTATGCCCTTATGGTGGTCAATGATAGTATATAGGCTGTTGACGTCAACCAAAATGCTATCTGGTGGAATTTTGTCTATTTGACGTATGTGGCTCAGAAAGTCGTTAGTGTCTTTTAAATACCTGTGGTATCAGTGGAGTTAGAATTTTCTCTAGCGTAATCGAGAGTGGTGAGAGAATAGAATCAGTCGAGGCAACGATTGGTCGGCCAGGTGGTCTTTCTAGATTCTTGTGAATTTTGGGCAAGATGTAAATTACAGGAGTTATGGGGTTCTGATTGTGCAAGTATTCGGCAAGTTTTTTGTCTATTGTGCCGTTGGAAAGAAATTTTTTAGTTAGATTTTCAATTTTCTTTCTGATTTGTGAAGTAGGGTCTTGGCGGATAGGTGTATAAGTGTCCGGGTCAGTTAATTGTCTGTCAGGGCATACAACTGCTCCTGGGTCCACCTCACTGCCTGTGCCACTATGCGCTCCACATTCAGCTATAAGGTAATCCGCTCATTTAGTGCTCACTTTGAGCAGATTGTGCTTCCTTCTTGATTCCTCCATGCTAAAACTTAGCCTCCTTTACTCCACAGGACAGGAGTCACTAAACTGACACCTGACATTGGTATGTGCTTTCTCTATACTGAATTTTCTTCCTCTATCCTAAACTTCTATATACTTATAACAGGCAGATTCCCTTGTTGTAGAAGCATAAATCTATAGCCTGACACACATAGTTACCTATGCCACTATAAATACTGTGGTCACAATATGAGAAGATTTTGTTTACCCCCTAGGAGGTTTCCTTATCCCCAATATACTCACTTCTCTGTGACCATTATAGCTGTACATGTAGATCTATCACATATGTGTGCATTTCTTCCTTTTCAATGGACTGTAGGGTCAGCCTTTTGATACAGCCACTACAGGGATACACTTGTACCCTCAGTAAGCAACCGTCATTATTCATATAAGGTACATGCCATTCTTCTATAATCTCTTTAATACAACCCTATAGTCTATATAGCTCTTCTGTTGCAATTTCTGTTTTCCATCTTTTTCTTTTTTCTTTTGTTCTCTCTATTCTCCTTACCCACATATCACCTGACCAACACTTTCTCACATCACCCTCATCCTTGTCACTTTTACCCCCTCTAGTCATCCTGCGCAGCTACCATCACAAGCACTCACAGACCAATATCACTTGGCTTGTAACACGTGAATGTATATTACACATGGATATATATGAATTTTTGTTTTATTGATTTGTATTTTACACAGAATCACTTGATGAAGGCTCATGTAGAGCCGAAACGTTTGATTTTTCCATAAACAACACAAATAAATAAAAGTCTAGAAAGAAACAACTTGCCATTTTTCTCTTTTAGTGTGCCAGGGATTTTTTCAATTGATTATCTCCTTTTTTTCCCTTGAGCACCTTTTTCAAGCAGTTGAGCCAGCCTCTATCCTTATAGATTTTCAAGGCAACAGGCACAATTATCCCCGATGCCTGCCGGTGTCTACCTTTCTGTGGCCGCGTGTAAAGGTACCCTGAGTGATAACACCAAAGGTATCAAACCTGTCCCTCATTCACACCTGAGTGATAACACCAAAGGTATCAAACCTGTCCCCATTCACACCTGAGCGATAACACCTAAGGTATCTCACCTGTCCCTCATTCACACTTGAACGATAACACCAAAGGTAACACACCTGTCCCTCATTCACGCCTGAGCGATAACACCAAAGGTATCTCGCCCATCCCTCATTCACACCTGAGCGATAAGACCAAAGGCAACACACCTCTCCCTCATTCACACCAAGCGATAACACCAAAGGTATCAAACCTGTCCCTCATTCACACCTGAGCGATAACACCAAAGGTATCTCGCCCATCCCTCATTCACACCTGAGCGATAAGACCAAAGGCAACACACCTCTCCCTCATTCACACCAAGCGATAACACCAAAGGTATCAAACCTGTCCCTCATTCACACCAAGCGATAACACCAAAGGTATCAAACCTGTCCCTCATTCACACCTGAGCGATAACACCAAAGGTATTTCACCTCTCCCTCATTCACACCTGAGCGATAACACCAAAGGTATTTCACCTCTCCCTCTGTCGAGGTAAAGATATGGTAAAGATATATTTTTACCTATATTTGATAGTATATATATATATATATATCTATGTCATTTATACTTTTATATTTGTTTTTCTTTTATAACTAAAATATTGGCTTATAGCATTACCATTCCATGAATTATAAAATGTAGTGTATCCGGAAATGTAGGGGCAGTTGCTGTGTATATCTTGCCATTGCTTAATAAAGCAACGAACATATTAAGTTTGAACCAGATTCTCCATCTGATTTACTCTTATCTGGTACCATATGTTCATAGTCTGATTTGGAGTGACCAGTGGAGGAGTGGAAGAGTTAAATTGCCCCGTCAATTGGCGACCCAGATGGGACATAGCCAGTGATCCGCGACCCCCACGGACCCGTGCCCGGATGCCCCTGGATGACGCCCGTATTGGCTGACCCCTGGTCGACCTCCAAACATGGTAAGTGGAGATCGCATTCATATGTGTGTCGCCCTTACAGTGTTTCAGCCGATATTGGTTAAGTCTGGGGTGTCCTTTGGGTCTAGGGGGGTGACCGGTCGAGTGGTGAGACTAAGCGTGATCCAGAGCTATGTTCCGAACCAGCAACGCGAGATATATTGCCTTATGCACGTGCTCGCTCATGCACCACGCCTCCTCCACGGTCATTATTCATTCCTCACTTGCAAATTAACCCTTTCTGTGCCTGCTGTTAGCTTGTGAATTGAGGTGTAATTTTATTGCCCGTGACTGTTGTTTAACTGCATTGTTCAAATTCCAATCTAGAGACACTGTGAGATACTGAGAAGGGTATAGATTGGGGACGGTGTAGATAGGAAATGGGAGACGTTATTATATCTGCACGTGACTAAGGTGTTTGGGCACCTATATTATGGGAGAGGAGTCTGCCTCCCGGTTGGAATATCGTGACAGGACAATCTGTAAGCACTGGTGTCTAGCCTAGGGGCAGAATATAGTAAGCGTGAAGAGCCGTGCCACGCTTGGAGTAAGCGTGATGAGCCATGCCACGCTTGGAGTAAGCGTGATGAGCCGTGCCACGCTTGGAGTAAGCGTGATGAGCCGTGCCACGCTTGGAGTGTGAAGAGCCGTTCCACACTTTAGGGGCACAGTGTTGATTGTCGCTGTCAGCGGACTGAGCTGCAGCAGGCCGTAGTATTCCGTCATGTTGCGTACCGTACCCCTATAAGTTAGATAAAGATGCTGTGGAAATGAAGGAATTGGTAGAATCACGGGAAGGCAAGCAGGCTGTTAAGAATGTGAAAAAGTTATACAAGTACGTAGAATTGCTTTGTCAAGGAGATTGCAGCCGTCTATATGAAATAATCTCATCCAGAGAGAAAAAGGCAAGCTGAAAGACCAAGAGCTGCTAGATCAGGCACAAGTTTATTTACGAGTTGCAAATAGTTTGAAAAGTGAGAAATGAAGAGAAGTAGATGGAGAAGGAGGAAAAGATGATGCAGAACCTGTGTTTGATTATAAGTTGCTTCCTAACAATAATTTTATACAGTGTAAAATGGCCGCCATGCCATTGTTATTGAGTATGCCATCCCAGCCACCACCCTATCATGGCGGCGATATGAGATCCCCGGATGTGTGGGTGTGTTAAGTTAAAATTTATTAAGCAATTCCTAGCTCCAAAGTGGTTAGGATAAATTAGAATAAGGTGTATATAATTTTATGGAGATTAATCTGTTTCATTGAAGTCACACCGACTGCCACTACACTCTGTTCACGGTCCGTCTATCAATATATTTTACTATTTTTCCTGTCATGGAAAGTTCTTGAAGATGTAAAGAATAAATGAAAAGTTAGATATTAAGCTATGGGGTCTCAGATAATGGCTAGAGTTGTTAGTTGTATATAGCTACAAGTGTGAAACAGTTAATCAAATTTGTGAGCTATGTTTGGGAGAGAAGGATTACTTTGTTCTATCCTGTGAGCCTCAGAATTTCTTATCTAAGATAGCTGTGCGTGTAATTTTGTAGAAGCTGTCTGTGAGGGGAGGGAGAGAGTGAGAAAGCCAGAGAGAGGGGGGCCTAGTGAAGGGTGGAATCTGCACACTGTGACATGTACACTGGAATCTTACCCATCTTTCCAAGGATCCTGAAAGGCAAAGATGAATTTTTCACATTTATGGTAGTTTGGTATTAATAATAATGCCTAATATTGGATGCAATAATAATAATCAGATTTTTATTGATTTATACGAGAAAAAAAGTTTGTATGCATGTGTACTAAAAGTAGTGCCTAGCTCGTGTGTATAGAGATATGAGGTTAGAAGACTGAGGCTCTTGTAGCCCCTCCAGTGGGGAAGACAGGTTAAACCTGAAGTTATTTGCGATGGTGTGTTCTGGTGCAGTAGCTGTTCTGGAGGTCTGGACCTGTGATGGCAGACCTGGGAGCAGCTGGTAATCTATGGAATACATGCTGAGGAGTCAGTCCCTGGGGATGCCTGGTTTGCCCTGGAATTCAAGTAGCTAAACCTGTGTCTGGGAATAACTTGACCAGTGTCCTAGACCAATGCTGATGCGTGTGTGTGTATGACGCCAGGTAGATTTAACTGCTTTAGGGAGCTGTGACTAGTATATATAGTATTAAATGAAGCTGTAATTAGGACTCTCTTGTATTCAAATTATCTTGCAAAGGTTTGTGTAAACTGTAATATGCTGAAATATAAGACGTAATATCAGGATAACAAAGATATCCTCAAATATATTCTTATGATTCAGGCCGTTCAAAAATTAAGCTACCTAGAGGGAAGATTAATATACTGAGCGCCCAAGGGGAAATAATACATGTATTAATGCTGTGGGAAGATGAAATGATATTTCTGAGTGTATTCTTTATGGATATTTTGTAAGTATATCAAGGCCAAAGGATTTAAAAATATGGAAGGGAGTGAACCACTCCTCCACACCTCCTTAAATTCCTTCTACCAGAGCAGCCTTTGTTCCCTACTATGTGAGAATATTTCTTGTAGTCCATTATCTTTCTCTATATGGGAGGGGTAAGGAGCTTTCTGGAGAAAATGCTGATAGCAGGAATTTTGAATTAAAGGTGATGTTACATATGTCTGCTCTGATGTACAGCGCCCATATAGTATTTTCTACCATTTATTGTCCGGTAATAAAAAAAAAAAAATATATTCAAAATAACTAGCAGAAAATTACAATTATAATGTTGAATAAGAATTTTCTGATCTTTGATATTAATAGATTTTTGAGTTGTTTTTCAGGTATAGGAGATATGATTTCTTACATTGGACGCAGGTAGAATCCTCGCATGAGGTAATCAGAATGTTTGGTTCTGACTTGCACTTTCTGAGCGAATGGAGCGATTTTCGGTTGAAGAATTCTTTTACAATACGGTAAGCCTACTAAATGCAGAATTGGTATATTACGGTGAGGTAGACACCATGTTATCAGTCTAGGATGGTATAATTATACTGACAATCACCACAGGTGTCCTGTCCTCTCGGAGGTAGAAGGCAAGCTACAACAAAAGGTAGGAAAGGTAGTGGCGGGTGGTTGCCCCATCCCAGCCGGGTTGTGTCTGGCGGCCTGAGCCCTCTCTATAGTCGATTGCCTTATAGGGACTGACCGAACCACTAACAGTGTTAAACTAGGAGTCGTGAGAAGGGGACAGGGCAGGCCATGATGTCTTTTATCAGCAAAGGTTAGACTGGTTTCTGCTTGGCCTCACTTTACGCCTCAAAATAGGTCACGGATGAGATCAGGTGAGTACCTCCTAGTTCGCTCCTGGTACAGGTAAGCTGTGTATACTATCCTGCATTATTCCTGCGCACAACACAACTCAGAAAGGTACGGGCTTCAAGCGGCGATCGCTCCATGGGTTTGGAAATTGCAAATAGTGAGCGGACAAGGAAACCAAGAAAACTGTATAAAAATTGTCCTAATATATGTGTAAATCTCTTTCTTCTATCCAAGGTATTATAAATGTCAAATATATACTGGTTAAAATGTTATTAAGTAGAGTAAATAAATAAATGAGTAAATAATGTAATTTTTGCCTGCTTAACTGTATACTAATCATATTATGATAAGTGAATAGCTGTATGCTTTTTGCTATGCTGTTTTGTTATTTCCCTTTGATCTGTCTTTTAGGATAGTTGGATGACCATTGATAAGTATACTTATATTGTTTAAAGTATAATTATACTGTCTGATATTATTATATCTGTTTGACTATTATGAGTGGTCAGGTCAATCGTCAAAGGGCTGTATATCTCATGTTTTTGTTCTTATGTACTTTCTCTTTACAAATCAATGGGTTATGATTTTTGTAATGTATCTTTCGTGTGTGGATAACTGTGCTTATTTGCAGATATTTAAGAAGTTTATATCCTTTTGTATACCCCCCATAATGATAGTAGTATATGATAAAATGTTCAAGGGAGAATGAGTCTTATACCTTTAAGGTTATATGTTACTAATAGTGTAAAACTGATACTCAATTCCCCATGCCGTTTCTAATATGTTCTGAGGTTTTCGTTAGTAGGAACCTTTAAATTGGGATTTTGTAATGAAAACAGCTCTGTAAGTATAAATTTATTCAGCCAATATATACGATATATGTATGATATTTACTGGTTGTGTGGGGATGGTAAGCTCCGATCCAGGTTGCCCAATGCCTGGACCGGTCAGTGCACCCTGGTTAAACTAGCTATGCAGTTCAAAATCTTACCATGGGACCCGGAGCCTTCCAGTGAGACCATCAAGAGAAAGAGAAGCATTGATCAACTCCACATGGGCTATGAGGAAGACCCTCAGGTATACATTGATGCTATCGGTGTGCCAAGGGGGGGGTGCCTGACCAGATTAAGGCCCAAAATCTGGTATATGTTGGAATCGCTTCCTTAATTCCACAGGTACAGATCAATAAGAACGTTGATTGGATTAATTATATATTACAGTGAGCAAAGGTTTGTCAACTATGGCCGAGATGCTTTCCAGGGTATAGTTGAGGAATTAGGCCCCAACACTAGAATGACTCTTCAAAACAGGTTGGCCCTTGATATGCTCCTAGCTGAAAAGGGCGGGGTCTGTGGAATGGTGGGGGAGGAGGAATGCTGTATATATATATCCCGCAAAATTCAGGGGAAAATGGGAAAACCATGATAGCCCTTAAGAAAATTACTAAGTTGGCAGCAGAATTAAAAGCTAATGCTGGGGTAGATACATCCTTCTTTTCCAGTTGGTTGGGTGGATTTAAAGGGTTTCTTCAACAGGCCTGTCTGATACTAGTTGCTCTAATTTTGGTTGTGTCTATGGTTCTCTGTTATGCCATTCCCCTATACAAAAAGGTCATCACCAAGGCAGCCTCATCTGGTACTTATTTTTGTCAAGAAGCTGATCCATTGACAGATGGGAGTATCAGTTTAGGGGAGATACCCAAGGGTCTTTCTTTTTGACAATCGAAGAATTTCCCCCATCATCAGATGCAGTTGAGGGAATTAAATTAGGGACAGTGCGGCGAGGAGAACTCCATGTGAGCCAGTGTAGGGGGTCTAGATGCTTTGGTGCCTTTCACAAGGAAAGAGATTTCTGAGGCGTCTGACCGAAAAAGCCCAATTCGTCTCCTTACCCATCACATGGACAGTCTCAAAGGACCCCTTATAAATAAATTTAGGGATAGATTTAGAGAAAAACTTACTTGTTTAGGGGGGAAATTGTCGAGGTAAAGATATGGTAAAGATATATTTTTACCTATATTTGATAGTATATATATATATATATATATATATATATCTATGTCATTTATACTTTTATATTTGTTTTTCTTTTATAACTAAAATATTGGCTTATAGCATTAAATGGAACAATAAGTTTTTCTTCTGTTCAGGTATGTACTCAAGATAAATATATATATCTTTATCTCTCTCATCTCTCTCTCTCTTATTCTTTCCTTCTCTTCTTTTTCACCTCTCTCCTTTGGCTTCCCTTCCCCCTATCCATGAATATGTTCTAAACAAGGTGTTTTGCAGATGTATGTAAGACTGCTGAAGGAACAAGATGCCATGTACCAAGTTGTCCTTGAAGTAGAGAGGCCTGCTTTGTTGGTACTAGGCTGTGCCATGAGAAAACTGGAGATGGCTGCATACCAGATGACACCTGGACTGATTGGAGGATGGACTCACGAAAGACAAAGGACTCATTAAACTAGCCAATATACTCATAGACATTAGCTTAAACCCACCTGACTTTTCACATAATCCCACCTTGCTCTCTGATTATGTACGCCCATTCCATGAATTATAAAATGTAGTGTATCCGGAAATGTAGGGGCAGTTGCTGTGTATATCTTGCCATTGCTTAATAAAGCAACGAACATATTAAGTTTGAACCAGATTCTCCATCTGATTTACTCTTATCTGGTACCATATGTTCATAGTCTGATTTGGAGTGACCAGTGGAGGAGTGGAAGAGTTAAATTGCCCCGTCACCTCATTCACACCTGAGCGATAACACCAAAGGTAACACACCTCTCCCTCATTCACACCTGAGCGATAAGACCAAAGGTAACACACCTGTCCCTCATTCACACCTGAGTGATAACACCAAAGGTAACACACCTGTCCCTCATTCACACCAGAGCGATAACACCAAAGGTAACACACCTTTCCCTCATTCACACCTGAGCGATAACACCAAAGGTAACATACCTCTCCCTCATTCACACCTGAGAAACTAATGCGTCACATAAAACTGGGGAAAGATAATGGCTGATTGGGCATAATTTGCCCATTTTTAATTAGGGGTGTACTCACCTTTGTTGCCAGTGGTTTACACATTAATGGCTGTGTGTTGAGTTATTTACACTGATTACTTTACTTTGTATCAACATGTCATATCTTCAGTTTTGTCCCATGAAAAGTTAATAAAATATTTACAAGAATATTGAGGGTGTACTCACTTTTGTAATATACTTTACATTTCATTTAATAATATTTTGTGAAATGGGCACTAGATTCTTTGATAGGGCGTTGATCCAGGGAACTCGTCTGCTTGCCGTATGTGGTGTCGGAATATGTGTTCCCTATTGTGGAACAATTAACATCAGCCCGGTGGGGTTTTCGCCTTCTTCTCCATCACCATGTTAGGTTACAGGTTGACTGTGATGGACTTGTTTCTTGTTGCTTTCTTCACCCTTAAAAGTTTGACATTTTGAAACTATTACATTTTTTTTTACGAAGCAGATGGCAACCTTGTGTTATTATCGAGAGTGTTAGTCCACTTTAGGCTGCCGCCCGTCTATTGGGAGTAGATCCAGCCGGGGTGACGAGTGACATTAAACTATATTGGTCACAATGTAGAGCCTATCCCATATTTCTCTATATAAGGAGGAGGTATGATTCAGTTCTACATAATGCAGCTGATGAGGATGACTGCCATCTTCTGTCCGGATAATTTATTTTCTACATTTTCTTTGTGGCATCATCACATACGGGATTACAATGAGGGAAACTCAAGATTATTTCTGCCATCTAATGTCTTTCTTAATCCTCCAGTTGTTGAGTTTGCTTCACCCAACACAGCTCATCTGTGATCTCAAGATGAGAAGAGAACGTAATGACTTTAAAGGTCTGTACCAGGACGGAGACCTCATCATCGGGTCGGTGATCACAATACACCAGGAGGCTCTTGTCGTAGAAGCTTTTCAAAAGAATACATCTTGTGTGGAGTAAGTCATGACGTCTGAGCTTCTCTTCTAGATTTATGGGCAATGAGAGAGTCAGTATGTAGCCCTATCGTGACCAAACAATGTACGCCTTCTATAATAGCTGTAGACATTGGATGTGAGGTCATATTTTGCCTACAACTAATCACTGTTCCTGTGCCCTTGGTTCTAATTTATGGTTTCTCCAAAATGGAAGGAAATCAATGTCTCTCTCACCAGTTGTAAAACTCAATTCTTTATTACATTAGGTTAAAATAACAGCAGATAGGATGCAGGATGTGTGGTAGCCGTATGTGGACTACGGCCGTTTCACACCTGTCAAGCACTTCTATGGGTCCTGGCACCTGAATGATGACACTCCACTTTCTTTGGAAATGGATCTCAGGCACATGTCATAGTAAGTAAAATAACCAAACGTATTTTATAAACAAGTACAAACATTTACAGAAACACATTTCTATCATTAAGACCCAAATCACACTTTAATATATGTCAGGTAGAGGGAGAGTCATCCCAACCAACCCCACAAAATACAGGACCCCAGGATCACTTCTATGGCTAACCCTTATGTGTCCAACAGTCTTGGGTTACATTTCAACTGAGATGCAAAGATAACCTCCTGCCACTAAGGCTAAGGTCAGACTTGCTTCATGACCCTAGCCTGGCGCATCCGTGAAAAACCTAGTGCCAGGCGGGCATAGCGCATAGCGTTAACGGCAGGTAACTCTATTCGCCACCTGCCAGTGCATCGCTATGGTAACGTGCAGCTTACCACACCCGCCAGCTCCACTGAGCAGACCCAGATATGCGCTTTTGGACAACGCACAGGAAATGCTGCTTGCAGGGTTTTCCTGGGCGCTCTGCAAAAGCGCATATCTGGGTCTGCTCAGTGGAGCTGGCGGGTGCTGTTAATGCTATGCGCTATCCCTTCCTGGCTCTAAGTTTTTAGCACTTCCGTCTGGCTAAGGTCATAACGCAAACGTGACCGTAGCCTTACATTTGCATTGTGCTTTCCGTCACAAGGGATCCATAAAAAATTAGCATTAGGCGAGGGTCACACTAGTGTCAGCCTTTTGGCTGATAAATCTGTTTAAAACTTAGACGTCTGCAGCCTGAGCGCGTAGTGTTAACGTGCTGTAACGCTGTGCTCAGGCTGCCTACATATCACTATGGTTACCGGTCTCCCAGCGCAGTCGGCCACTTGACACAGAAGGAGCGGATATGCACTTTTTCTGAGCGCACAGGAAAATGCTGCAATCACGTTTCCTGTGCACTCAGAAAAAGTGCATATCCGGATGGATCCATGCATTAATGCTGCCAATACAATCCTATGGCAGATGGAACGTGAGCGCTATGCAAATGCTGGCATGTAAGTGCGGGAGTTTGAAATCTCACGCTATTTTCAAGCAGACCACATGAGGCAGAATTGCATGTCATGTGATGCGCTTGGAAAAAGCGCAAGATTTCAAACTCCGGCACTTACATGCCAGCATTTGCATAGCGCTCACGTTCCATCTGCCATAGGATTGTATTGGCAGCGTTAACACCGTCTTACGTTTCCGGTAACACTGCATTAAAGCTGAAAAATTCTAAGTTTTAGACGGAACCCCCTGAACACAATGGTAAACGCTAGTTTGACCCTAGCCTTACTCATTGCTTTGTATGGGTGAAGAAACGCAGCAAAAATGCTGAAAGAATTGTCCTGCTGCTTCTTTTAAAAATGCAGCAAAAACCAAACAGTCACATTTCAGTCAAGTAATAAAACGCAGGTGGTTCAGTGTCTGCATGAGATTTCTGGAATCACAGAGATTTTGCTGATATGTAAAATGATGATTTTCATTAAAAAAAATCACCTAATAAAAACTATAATCACAAAAACGCACCAAAATCTCCATGTGCGAACATAGATATAGACGAAATTGATGCTCTCAGGAAAAGGTTCCCCGAGACTGATTGATCACATACAGGATAGCCATGGAGGACATCTTCAGGTCCTGTGTTTTGCAGTGTTGGCTGTGGTCACGCTCCCTCCACCTGATGATAGAAATGACTCGTCAGGCTTTTTGTAAAAGTTTTTAGGCTGGCTTCACACCATTGTTTACTGCAGCCGGCAGCTGCACAGTGAATCCCCTGATATGCACTTTTGCAGAGCGCACAGGAAATGCATAGAACAGGTGGCGCATGGCATTATATGTCGTTAACGCTATGCGCTGCTCGTGCCAGGCACTAAGTTTTTCACCGATGCAGCAGGCTGAGGGCAGACGCAGGTCTGACCCTAGCCTAACTCACTTTGACGTGTACCCATGATCCATTTCAAAAGAAAGTAGCGAGCATCATCATTTGCATGTCAGGATCCGAAGAAAAGCTTGACAGGTGCAAAACGGCCTTCCTCCACAAATGGCCACCTTGTGTCCTGCATCCCACCTGCTGTTATTTTAACTTTAACTCCTTCATGACCCAGGAATTTTTCATTTTTGTTTTTTGCTCCCCTGCTTCCAAGAGCCATAACTTTAATATTTTTCCATCAATATAGATATATGAGGGCTTTTTCTTTTTGCGGAAAAAGTATTAGTTTCAGATGCAATAATTTATTTTACAATATAGTGCACAGGGAAATGGCAAAAAAATTACAAGTGCAGTGAAATTGCAAAAAAAGGGCAATGACACGTTTATTTTTTAGGTATTTTAGTCGCCATGTTCACTATATGGTAAAACCGACGTGATGGAGTGATGCCTCGGGTCAGTACGAGTTCGTCGACACCCAACATGTATACCTTTACTGGTATCTAGGTGGTGAAAAAAATTCAGAAGCTTGAAAAAAAAAACAGAATTGCACTTTTTTCGCCATGTCCTGCGCCCCGTAACGTCCTCGTTTTTCGGGATCTGGGGCTGAGTGACGGCTTATTATTTGCGTCTTGAGCTGACATTTCTAGTGAATCGCTGTGTTAATCGCCCGTTATTGCATTTTATAGCAATGTTGTGGTGACCAAAGAAAAGTAATTTTGGCGTTTGGACCTTTTTTTCCGTTACGCAGTTTACGGCTCTCATTAATTGATTTTATATCTTGATAGATCGGGAGATTCTGAACGCGGCGATACCAAATCTGTGTATTCTATTTATTTTTTTAATACTTTTATTTTCAATGGGGGAAAAGGGTGGTGATTTGAACTTTTATGCTTTTTTTTAACATATTTTTAAATACTTTATTAATTAATTCTTGTTTTTATACAGCCCCATAGGGCGCCACAGCACTGCACCGTCCGATCGCTTCTGGGAGATACAGATGAGCTGCAGCACATCGGTATCTGTCAGAATTGCGCACGGTGAGTGGTTGGCAGTGCTTGCTGTCACCTGAGCACCGGAGATCCTGCAATACTATCGCAGGATCTCTGGTGCAGGCGGGGAAGAGCGCGTTCCCTGCTGCAACACTTTTGAATCCTGCTGTAAGTGATTGACAGCGGGATCCATAGGGTTAACAGAACCGATCGAATCCCGGATCCGATCGGTGCTGTAAGCCCAATATCTCAGCTGATGAGATCAGCTGAGATGTCGGGTGTTTTATGTGAGCTCTGCACCAGAGGTCACATCAAACCCCGGTAACCGGTCCATTAGGTTGTACAACATCATGGGTTGAGAAGGGGTTAAAATGAAAGTAAAGAAACAAAAATGAGTATATACCATAAAATAAGTAAAGAAATAATTTGCAAAAAGAATGATAAAAAAAAATGTAAAAGTTATCCCACCCGATAGGGTCACCTTGACGTGGTGGGATGGCTTTTACATTTTTTTTTATCAAATAATGTTACCAGGTCGTCTATTTTATTTTCATGCACTATTGCATCTTAATTAATCACTTATTTTAGGGTATCTGCTCATTTTTGTTTCTTTTCTTTGGTTTTGCTGTTTTGTGGCCTGTGTGAACATGCACCTATATATTGACTGCTTATACTTGCATTTCAGTTACATTTTTTTTGCTGCACACATTTCCCCTGGTCAGCTGTACCCAGTACTTTCTGCTTTTTAGGCTTCAGTGCATGGATTTTGGTGCAGAACCTTTCTGGTTATGTCTCTAAATTATTGTTTGTCTATCAAATGATCCCTCAAAAATTGCACCCTGATTACCAATCTCAGAAACTTGGTAGTATACAGGTGCATATCAATGAATAAGAATAAGAATATCAACAAAAAGATAATTTATTTCAGTAATTCAATACATAAAGTGAAACACATACTGTATATTATATAGAGTCATTACACACAGAGGGATCTATTTCAAGTGTTTATTTCTGTGAATGTTGATGATTATGAAAACCCAAAGATCATTATCTCAGAAAATTAGTATATTATGTAAGACCAACTGAAAAAAGTGATTTGTAACTCATAAATGTTGGCCTAATGAAAAGTATGTAGAGTAAGTGCTCTCAATAATTGGTCGCGATTCCTTTTGCATGAATTCCTGCATCAATGTGGCGTGGCATGGAGGCGATCAGCCTGTGGCTGCTGAGGGGTTATGGAAGCCCAGGTTGCTTTGATAGCAGCCTTCGTCTATATTGTTGGATCTTGTGTCTCTCTTAGATAGTCTATGGGGTTTAGGTCAGGCGAGTTTGCTTCCAATCAAGCATAGTAAACCAGGTACTTTTGGCAGTGTGGACAGGAGCCAAGCCCTGCTGGAAAAATAAATCTCAATCTCCAGAAAGCTTGTGGGCAGAAGGAAGCAGGAAGTGCTGTAAAATATCCTGTTAGATGTCAGCACTGACTTTGGTCTTGATGTAACACAGTGGACCTACACCAGCAGATGACATGGCTCCTCAAACCATCACTGATTGTGGAAACTTTACATTTGACCTCAAGCAGCTTGGATTGTGACCTCTCCACTCTTCCTCTAGACTCTTGGATTGTGGCCTCTCCACTCTTCCTCTAGACTCTTGGATTGTGGCCTCTCCACTCTTCCTCCAGACTCTTGGATTGTGGCCTCTCCACTCTTCCTCCCGACTCTTGGATTGTGGCCTCTCCACTCTTCCACCAGACTCTTGGATGGTGGCCTCTCCACTCTTCCTCCAGACTCTTGGATTGTGGCCTCTCACCTCTTCCTCCAGACTCTTGGATTGTGGCCTCTCCACTCTACCTCCAGACTCTTGGATTGTGGCCTCTCCACTCTACCTCCAGACTCTTGGATTGTGGCCTCTCCACTCTACCTCCAGACTCTTGGATTGTGGCCTCTCCACTCTACCTCCAGACTCTTGGATTGTGGCCTCTCCACTCTACCTCCAGACTCTTGGATTGTGGCCTCTCCACTCTACCTCCAGACTCTTGGATTGTGGCCTCTCCACTGTTCCTCAAGACTCTTGGATTTTGGCCTTTTTTTTAATTCATTTCAAGGTGTAGTTAAGCCCCTAGGGGGCGCCTTTCTTCTAGTGGTGCAGAAACATTGTACTGTGCGGCCCATTGCTCAGGCAGCAGAGCTTTGGGTAGTTTTCAGACATTCTGAACCATATGTATCAGTGTGAATGTTGCCCTATGAAGGCCCATAGTTGCATGGCAAGTCGCCTCCCACACCTGTTTGTAGGCTGAGGTGATTTATCAGCCTGCACCTGGGCTTGCTACACAAGTGGGGTCTGACTGCGTCCTGCAAGTGCAGTATTGGTTTTTGTCTATGGCATTGATGGTGGACTCTCCACTCTTCCTCCAGACTCTTGAATGGTGGCCTCTCCACTCTTCCTCCAGACTCTTGGATTGTGGCCTCTCGACTCTTCCTCCAGATTCTTGGATTGCGGCTTCTTCGCTCTTCGTCCAGACTCTTGGATTGTGGCCTCTCCACTCTTCCTCCAGACTCTTGGATTGTGGCCTTTCCACTCTTCCTCCAGACTCTTGGATTATGGCCTCTCCACTCTTCCTCCAGACTCTTGGATTGTGGCCTTTCCACTCTTCCTCCAGACTCTTGGATTGTGGCCTCTCCACTCTTCCTCTAGACTCTTGGATTGTGGCCTGTTCACTCTTCCTCCAGACTCTTGGATTATGGCCTCTCCGCTCTTCCTCCTGACTCTTGGATTATGGCCTCTCCACTCTTCGTCCAGACTCTTGGATTGTGGCCTCTCCACTCTTCCTCCAGACTCTTGGATTGTGGCCTTTCCACTCTTCCTCCAGACTCTTGGATTATGGCCTCTCCACTCTTCCTCCAGACTCTTGGATTGTGGCCTTTCCACTCTTCCTCCAGACTCTTGGATTGTGGCCTCTCCACTCTTCCTCTAGACTCTTGGATTGTGGCCTGTTCACTCTTCCTCCAGACTCTTGGATTATGGCCTCTCCGCTCTTCCTCCTGACTCTTGGATTTTGGCCTCTCCACTCTTCCTCCAGACTCTTGGATGGGGGCCTCTCCACTCTTCCTCCAGACTCTTGGATTATGGCCTCTCCACTCTTCCTCCAGACTCTTGGATTGTGGCCTCTCCACTCTTCCTCCAGACTCTTGGATTTTGGCCTTTTTTTTTTATTCATTTCAGGGTGTAGTTAAGCCCCTAGGGGGCGCCATTCATCTAGTGGTGCAGAAACATCGTACTGTGCGGCCCATTGCTCAGGCAGCAGAGCTTTTGGGTAGCTTTCAGATATTCTGCACCATATGTATCAGTGTGAATGTTGCCCTATGAAGGCCCATAGTTGCATGGCAAGTTGCCTCCCACACCTTGTTTGTAGGCTGAGGTGATTTATCAGCCTGCACCTGGGCTTGCTACACAAGTGGGGTCTGACTGCATCCTGCAAGTGCAGTATTGGTTTTTGTCTATGGCATTGATGGTGGACTCTCCACTCTTCCTCCAGACTCTTGGATGGTGGCCTCTCCACTCTTCCTCCAGACTCTTGGATTGTGGCCTCTCGAGTCTTCCTCCAGATTCTTGGATTGCGGCTAGGGATGGGCGAATCTACTCGCTAGGACTCGTTACTCGGCGAGTAGTAAGGGACTCGCAGGACTCGGTACTCTGCGAGTTTCCCAGTGATTACTCGCACGAGTCCAATGCAAATCAATATCAATCCTAGTTGTGTCAGAAACGCTGACAAAACTAGGATTGCCATTGTTTGCATTAGACTCAGCTACTGTGCCAGTGATAGCAGGGAAACTCGCAAAGTAACTGCTGTTTCTTTGCGAGCCGAGTCCAGCTGTCTTCTCTGTGCAGCTCCAGGGTCCTAGAGCCCGCCTGCTCACAGAGATGATGTAGCAGTGCTGAGATTGTTCTCAGTCTGCTCATTCCCTGTGCATAGACATCTATCTATTCACAGGGATGAGCAGAGAGGACATCGCGTTTTGGACTACGTCGGACGGAAGAGGATTTTTTTAATTAAAGATGGAGTCCCTAATGGCTTTTTTTTTTATTTCTAATAAAAAATTTTCTCTGTGTTTTTTTAACCCTTTATTGGAGATTCTTAGTGGCTGGGTCAAACGTGGCCTGACATTAAGAATCTCGGGCTTAATACCAGCTTGTATAACAAAGCTGGTATTAACCCCTTTATTACCCAGCGTGCCACTGCCACCAGGGCCGCTGGAAGAGCGGGGTTCAGCGCCAGAGGATGGCGCTTCAATGAACGCGCCATCTTCTGGGGCGGCTGCGGGCTGCAATTTGCAGTGGGGGGTGCCCAGAAAGCTTGGGCATCCCTGCGCTGCGGATTCCAGCCCCCAGCTGCTTAGCTGTACCTGGCTAGACATAGAAATTGCGCGGAGCCACACGCATTTTTTTTAAATTATTTCATGAATTTCAGAGTCAGAGTCTCAGAGTCAGAATCTCAGAATTTCATGAAATAATTTAAAAAAAATGCGTGGGGCTCCGCGCAATTTCTATGTCTAGCCAGGTACAGCTAAGCAGCTGGGGGCTGGAATCCGCAGCGCAGGGATGCCCAAGCTTTCTGGGCACCCCCCGCTGCAAATTGAAGCCCGCAGCCGCCCCAGACGATGGCGCGTTCATTGAAGCGCCATCCTCTGGCGCTGAACCCCGCTCTTCCAGCGGCCCTGGTAGCGGTGGCACGCTGGGTAATAAAGAGGTTAGGGCCAGCTTTGTATTATCAGCTGGCCCTAAGCCCGAAATTTATGGCGGTCACGCCAATATTAGACATGACCGCCATGAATTTCTATTAAATTGTTTTAAAAAAACACAACACAAAGAAAATTTTTTATTAGAAATAAAAAAAAAAGCCATTAGGGACTCCATCTTTAATTAAAAAAATCCTCTTCCGTCCGACGCAGTCCAAAACGCGATGTCCTCTCTGCTACATCCCCTGTGCATATATATAGATCTCTATGCACAGGGAATGAGCAGACTGAGAACAATCTCAGCTCTGCTACATCATCTCTGTGCACAGACATTCATGTCTGTACACAGGGAATGAGCAGACTGAGAACAATCTCAGCACTGCTACATCAGGCAGCAGGCGGGCTCTAGGACCCTGGAGCTGGCAGCCAGCACAGAGGAGACAGGATCTTATCTGTGCGAGTCAGCGATTACTTACAAAGTAAACGAGCAATGCAAATAAATGACAAAACTAGGATTGCTTCAGGCTGAAGCTTCCGAGACACATCTGCGATTTGTAAATCTCACACTACTCGCTATTACTCGCTTCCCCATTCATTAACATTGGACTCGCTAGACTCGCAACGAGTAGCGAGTCCTGGGCTCGGACTCGCTAGAGTCAAGCGATTCCGAGTAATTTAGGATTCGCCCATCACTAATTGCGGCTTCTTCGCTCTTCCTGCAGACTCTTGGATTGTGGCCTCTTCACTCTTCCTCCAGACTCTTGGATTATGGCCTCTCCACTCTTCCTCCAGACTCTCGGATTGTGGCCTCTCCACTCTTCCTCCAGACTCTTGGATGGTGGCCTCTCCACTCTTCCTCCAGACTCTTGGATTGTGGCCTCTCCACTCTTCACTCTTCCTCCAGACTCTTGGATGGTGGCCTCTCCACTCTTCCTCCAGACTCTTGGATTGTGGCCTTTCCACTCTTTCTCCAGACTCTTGGATTGTGGCCTCTCCACTCTTCCTCCAGACTCTTGGATTGTGGCCTTTCCACTCTTCCTCCAGACTCTTGGATGGTGGCCTCTCCACTCTTCCTCCAGACTCTTGGATTGTGGCCTTTCCACTCTTTCTCCAGACTCTTGGATTATGGCCTCTCCACTCTTCCTCCAGACTCTTGGATGGGGGCCTCTCCACTCTTCCTCCAGACTCTTGGATGGTGGCCTCTCCACTCTTCCTCCAGACTCTTGGATGGTGGCCTCTCCACTCTTCCTCCAGACTCTTGGATTGTGGCCTCTCCACTCTTCCTTCAGACTCTTGGATTGTGGCCTCCCCGCTCCTCCTCCAGACTCTTTGATAGGCTGGGGTTACACTACCGTTATTAACAGATTTTACTGGTCTGCACTTATGACTTAGAAATTTCATACCATTAACGCTATGTGCTTCTGGAGAACGCTGCCCCATAGCAACCCGCGTTGTACCTTGACAGCGGCCGCACACAGAGCTACTGGGCGGCCGCTTTTCAGGAGTGCGCAGGAAAATGATGCAAGCAGTGTTTCCTGTGCGCTCCTGAAAAGCGGCCAGCCAGCCTGTCTTTGGGCAGCCGCTGTCAAGGTACAACGCGGGTTGCTATGGGGCAGTGTTCTCCAGAAACGCATATCATTAACGGTAGGTTCTTCTGGAGAAAATTTCTAATTCATAAGCGCAGACCGGTAAAATCTGCTAATAACGGTAGTGTGACCCCAGCCTATTGAAGAGTCTGGAGGAGGAGCGGAGAGGCCAAAATCCAAGAGTCTGAAGAAAGAGTAAAATCTGCTAATAACGGTAGTGTCACGCTTCCGGGGGAAGGCGCCCTAGAGTGGACCCACTGGGCTGTGGTACCGAACGCCCCTGGGTGAGCTGGTCCTAGTTTAACCAATCCCTATACAGGGATTTTCAGGGGCAAGCCCAGGGGGTCTAAATATCACAACTGCTAGTACCAGGGGGCGGCTCATAAGGTTAGCCTTTACTACAGTATAGCTAAGGAGGATTCGAGGGAACAGAGCACGAGGCTAGGAGAGCCGGAATGGCTCTACCGGAGGAGAGCACTAGGAAGGCCTGACTAACAGCCAGAGAAGCAGAAGCTTAACTAACTCAATAATCACGCACATCCCATCACTGGAGGTGGCCTGATATACCGGAGGACAGAGAGCTATTGGTCAAGGGGAGTGTCAGGTTGAGCCGTGCCAGCCCCTACATTCACAGGGGAGGAGCACGACCGCGCCTATTGCACTGCTGATTAGGTTCATGACTCCGACCATTGTAGTGTGCTGATGTGTGAGCCCGGTGGTCAGCAGACAGGAAGGGGACCCGGCGATGGCTCCGAGACACAGCACGCCTGAATTTCGGATGCCCGATCGGTAGAGGAGCAGAGGATGCAGACCCAGGAGAGGTAAGCTGGGGACCAGTGCCAGGGGACCTAACAGGTAGTGTGACCCTAGCCATTGTGTCTCTCCACTCTTCCTCCAGACTCTTGGATTGAGGCCTCACCACTCTTCCTCAAGACTCTGGGAACTTGATTTCTAATGACCTTTTGCGGCTTACCCACCTTGTGACGTGTGTCAATGATTGCCTTCTTGACATCTGTAAAGTCAGCAGTCTTCCCCATGATTGTGTAACCTACTGAACCAGACTAAGGGACAAATTTAACTGCTTAGTAAGTCTTTGCTGCTGTTTTGTGTTAATTATTCTAATTTTCCTAGATAATGAATGTTGGGCTTTTATTGGCTGTAAGCCATAATCATCAACATTAACATAAATAAACACTTGAAATATATAGAGTCATTACACACAGAGTGATCTAATATAAGTGTGTCACTTTTTGTATTAAATTACTGAAATAAAATATCTTTTTGATGATATTCTAATTTATTGGGATGCACCTGTATGTAGCAGTTTCTGACTCTGTATGGCCATCTTTATTTCCTGCCAGGGATTAGAAGAAACGGAATGATTAAATGGGGTGATTATGTCAGTCGTATGTGTGGATCAAATGTCTTTGTTTTACTTACTGTAAGGTAAAAAAATGTTTGTACCATGTAAGCCAGTAGATAGAAAAATATTAGAATCTAAGAGTCTGCAGTAATAGGAGCTGCAGGAGTTAACTCAGTTATTCATTTGGCTCATTTAAGAGCCAACTCTTTTCAAGAGCCGCGGGGATAGCGGCGCCGGTAAGCAGAGAGTTAACGGCGGTGATCCAAAATCACCATTGCTATAGTAACCACTCATTCAGTTACTATGGCAACGGTGTCAGCAGTGACATCACCGCTTACCACGCTGCAGTCTCTGCTCACTCATTCAGTGATTTGAGGGCACGGGGAGTGGAAGTGTTCTTCCTCCCCATGCTCTCTGATATAGCAGAGCTGCATCTGTTGAAGAAGACAGAAGACAGGATACCAGGATCGTGGAGGGGTGTGAGGGCAGGGAGGAAGTAATAAAGATGGTGTCTCTAAGTGTGTGTTTGTTTTTATTTCAAATAAACAAAATATTCTCTGTATTGTGTCTTTTATAACCCTTTACTGGAGATTCTTAATGACTGGGTCTAACTTGGCCTGACATTTAGAATCTCAGGGCTTAATACCAACTGGTAAAATAAAGCTGGTATTAACCCCTTATTACCCAGCGTGCCTCCCACCACAAAGGCTACTGGAAGAGTCTGGTAAAGCACCTGGAAATGGGGCTTCTTATGAATGCACCATGTACAGGGGCAGCTGCTGGGTGCTATTCTTTAGCGTGGGGGGCCCTAAAACAATAGGCCCTCACCCCGCTGAGAATACCAGCCCTCAGCTGCCTAGTTTTACCTTGGCTGGTAATTAAAAAATAGGGCAGAGCCCAAAAATGTTCTTTCTGCCAGCCAAGGTAAAATTATGCAGCAGAGTTTCGCAGCTCACAGCTATCGGCTTTCCTGGGGGAAGACTTTAAAATACTGTGAAGCCTCACACATTTTTTTTAATTATTATTTATTTATTTACACCCTATGATGGGAGGTTGGTTGCCATACACTAATGTATATGGCAACAAAGCAGAATCAAGGTTCAGATGGAGGAAATGCAGTCTGAATACAACAGGCAATCACAGAGGCTTTCATAGAGTTTGAGCGGCTCTGATTGGCTGTTTGCCTGCCAGTGCAGTGAATATGCAAGTAGCTTAATGGGCGGCCCCGGAAGTAGCAGTGGAAGTCTGGTAAGCCTGATTTAGCTTTTCTAGCATCTATCTATCCTATCCAACTGTCTATTCTATTCAATCCATCTATCCTATTTGTCTACTCTTTTCTAACTTTATACAGCATGGGAAATGCCATGTCAAAAACGCATAGCACATGGACATCACACGGATGTCACACGGATACCACACTGATGTTAGGCTGCATTGACAATGCCATATTTTGGAATCAGTGGGCATACAGGAAAACCCTGCAAACCACGCAACAACAAACTGTTTGCATTCTTCTCTTGGATTGGTAGGATCCAAAAAAACACCCCCCCAGGGAGCTTGTCATAAACAACTGTGTCCTGCGCATGCACAGTTCATGGCACCTAGCCCAGAAGTAGGGATCCCCCGTGATCTGTACTGTCCTTGGCATTCCGTGCCCATAGGCAACTGCTCTAATGTTTAACGTGGTGCCGCGGATCCGTGTGGATCTGCAGCATCACGTTACTTTTCGCGGCGTGATGTTTTACTGTGGATCCAAATGGATCCGCTGCAAAACGACGACACCAGAATGCTCACGGAAGTGTTTTCCGTCCCCATTGAAAGACAATAAGGCCGATAAATGATCTGTGGGCATCCTGATTGTGGCGGATCCATGCCGATAAAAACTGGCGGCAGGGTGAAAGTTTCCTTAGCCGAGAAAAAAATGCACAATCGCATTGCACTGGCACGCCAGATGGATCAGAAACCGGATGTCACTCGTCCTACTCTCCTGGATGTGAAACGGTCAGATTCCAGCCTAAGGAGGGACAGCAGGACTGATAAATTGATTGCATCTTTACAGTAATACCAAATGTAGATATAATATAGTATAGGGGGATAGGTTTGCTCACCCGCCCTTATGGAGGTGCTTAGAGATAAAACATAATTGTCATTAGTCAATTGAACTCTGGCACACAAAAGATGATTAATCAAAGTCCATGAATTTTAAAGAGAAAAATTCAACTTTATTGTTTCTTCTGTTACAGCAAGAAAAAAATCAGTTGCCTTACTTATGGTTTCGCCAGAATCCGCTGCCTTTCTCAAGCGTTTCAAGAACAATATTCAATGACAATGACAGAAAACAAAAACAGAACAAGTACAAATCAGTACATATAATATAGAAATACATCATTTTGCATCAGATCAGTACATTAAATACATATACAGTATGTTATACATCCAAAGAAATGGACGTAGGATAAGGAATGAAAAAGAAAAAAAGAAGAGACATAGTGAAGGCGAAAATATGATATGTGCTATACTGAAATGGCCGTATAACAACTGATTTTTTTTCCTGCTGTAAAAGAAGTCTCAATAAAGAGGATTTTTCTTGAAAATTCTTGGACTTCATCTTTTGTCTGCCAGAGATCCGTTGACAAATGTAAATAACAGATGGGTGTAGGATAGAGATAGAGATAGAACTCTAAGATGATGGGAAGAGGGAGGAGCCAGAGGCAAAGGGAGGAGCTGGAGGCAGAGCTCTACGATAATGGGAGGAGGGAAGAGCTAGAGACAGAGGTAGGAGCTAGAAGCAGAGCTGTATGATAATAGAAGGGAGGAGATAGAGGCAGAGGGAGGAGCTAGAGGCAGAGCTGTATGCTAATGGAAGAAGGGAGTAGCTAGAGGCAGAGGGAGGAGCTAGAGGCAGATGGAGGAGCTAGAGGCAGAGCTCTATGATAATCAGATAAGGGAGGAGCTAGAAGCAAAGGGAGGAGCTAGAGGCAGAGGTTGGAGCTAGAGGCAGAGCTGTATGATAATGGGAAAAGAGAGGAGCTAGAGGCAGAGGGAGGAGCTAGAGGCAGAGCTGTATGATGATGGGTAAAAAGAGAGGAGCTAGAGGCAGAGGTTGGAGCTAGAGGCAGAGCTGTATGATAATGGGAAAAGAGAGGAGCTAGAGGCAGAGGGAGGAGCTAGAGGCAGAGCTGTATGATGATGGGTAAAAAGAGAGGAGCTAGAGGCAGAGAGAGGAGCTAGAGGCAGAGCTGTATGATGATGGGAGAAGAGAGGAGCTAGAGGCAGAGGAGGAGCTAGAGGCAGAGCTCTATGATGATGGGAGAAGGGAGGAGCTAGAGGCAGAGGGAGGAGCTAGAGGCAGATCTGTATGATAATGGGAGAAGGGAGGAGTTAGAGACAGAGGGAGGAGCTAGAGGCAGAGCTGTATGATAATGGGAGAAGCGAGGAGCTAGAGGCAGAGGGAGGAGCTAGAGGCAGAGCTCTATGATGATGGGAGTAGGGAGGAAATAGAGGCAGAGCTCTATGATAATAAGAGAAGGGAGGAGCTAGAGGCAGAGCTGTATGATAATGGGAGAAGGGAGGAGTTAGAGGCAGAGGGAGGAGCTAGAAGCAGAGCTCTATGAAGATGAAAGGAGGGAGGAGCTAGAGGCAGAGCTCTATGAAGATGAAAGGAGGGAGGAGCTAGAGGCAGAGCTCTATCATAATATTAGAATTGAGGAGCTAGAGGCAGAGGGAGGAGCTAGAGGCAGAGCTGTATGATAATGGGAGAAGGGAGTAGCTAGAGGCAGAGGGAGGAGCTAGAGGCAGATGGAGGAGCTAGAGGCAGAGCTCTATGATAATCAGATAAGGGAGGAGCTAAAAGCAGAGGGAGGAGCTAGAGGCAGAGGGTGGAGCTAAAGGCAGAGCTCTATGAAGATGAGAGGAGGGAGGAGCTAGAGGCAGAGCTCTATGATAATATTAGAATTGAGGAGCTAGAGGCAGAGATCTATGATAATCAGAGAAGGGAGGAGCTAGAGGCAGAGCTCTAGGATAATATTAGAATTGAGGAGCTAGAGGCAGAGGGAGGAGCAAGAGGCAGAGCTCTATGATAATTAGAGAAGGGAGGATCTAGAGGGAGAGCTCTATGATAATGGGAGAAGGGAGGAGCTAGAAGCAGAGGGAGGAGCTAAAGGCAGAGCTCTATGAAGATGAGAGGAGGGATGAGCTAGAGGCAGAGATATATGAAGATGAGAGGAGGGAGGAGCTACAGGCAGAGCTCTATGATAATATTACAATTGAGGAGCTAGAGGCAGAGGGAGGAGCTAGAGGCAGAGCTCTATAATAATTAGAGAAGGGAGGAGCTAGTGGCAGAGCTCTATTATAATGTGAGAAGGGAGGAGCTAGAGGCAGAGGGAGGAGCAAGAGGCAGAGGGAGGAGCTAGAGGAAGAGCTCTATGAAGATGAGAGGAGGGAGGAGCTAGAGGCAGAGCTCTATGAAGATGAGAGGAAGGAGGAGCTAGAGGAAGAGCTCTATGGTAATATTAGAATTGAGGAGCTAGAGGCAGAGCTCTATCCTGAACTCAGCTGCCGGTCTAATCCACCTGTCTCCTTGCTACAACCCTAGCTCCCCTCTCCGCATGGCACTTCACTGGCTCCCCACCCCCCAAAGATCTAAATTTAAAATCCTAACCCTGACTTACAAAGCCATCCACAACCTGTCCCCTCCTTACATCTCCGACATGGTCTCCCAGTACCAACCTGCACGCAACCTACGCTCCTCACAAGAACTCCTCCTCTCCTCCCCCGTCATCTAATCCTCCCACAACCGCATACAAGACTTCTCCCGCACCTCCCCTAGATTCTGGAACTCCCTCCCCCAGCACGTCAGACACTCGCTTACCCTCAAGGGCTTCAAAAAGAACCTGAAAACTCATCTATTCCAACAAGCCTACAACCTATGATGAGACCCGGCGCCGCTCCACCAACCGCTTGGCGCTTCCCTCCCTATCGTGTCCTCCCCCACCCCTGTAGACTGTGAGCCCTCATGGACAGGATCCTCTCCCGTCCTGTATCAGCAAGCATTGACTGCTCATATGTACTGTACCTGTCCTTGTTACCCCCACTTCTTATGTAAAGCGCCATGGAACCAATGGCGCTATATAAATAAATAATAATAATAATGGGAGAAGGGAGGATCTAGAGGCAGAGCTCTATGAAGATGAGAGGAGGGAGGAGCTAGAGGCAGAGCTCTATGAAGATGAGAGGAGGGAGGAGCTAGAGGAAGAGCTCTATGGTAATATTAGAATTGAGGAGCTAGTGGCAGAGCTCTATGATAATGGGAGAAGGGAGTAGCTAGAGGCAGAGCTCTATGAAGATGAGAGGAGGGAGGAGCTAAAGGCAGAGCTTTATGATAATATTAGAATTGAGGAGCTAGAGGCAGAGCTGTATGATAATGGGAGAAGGGAGGAGCTAGAGGCAGAGGGAGGAGCTAGAGGCAGAGCTCTATGATAATATTAGAAGGGAGGAGCTAGAGGCAGAGCTCTATGATAATATTAGAATTAAGGAGCTAGAGGCAGAGCTGTATGATAATGGGAGAAGGGAGGAGCTAGAGGCAGAGCTCTATGAAGATGAGAGGAGGGAGGAGCTAGAGGCAGAGCTCTATGATAATATTAGAATTGAGGAGCTAGAGGCAGAGCTCTATGATAATATTAGAAAGGAGGAGCTAGAGGCAGAGCTCTATGATAATTTTAGAAGGGAGGAGCTAGAGGCAGAGCTCTATGATAATATTAGAAGGGAGGAGCTAGAGGCAGAGCTCTATGATAATATTAGAAGGGAGGAGCTAGAGGCAGAGCTCTATGATAATATTAGAATTGAGGAGCTAGAGGCAGAGCTCTATGATAATATTAGAATTGAGGAGCTAGAGGCAGAGCTCTATGATAATATTAGAATTGAGGAGCTAGAGGCAGAGGGAGGAGCTAGAGGCAGAGCTCTATGAAGATGAGAGGAGGGAGGAGCTAGTGGCAGAGGGAGGAGCTAGAGGCAGGGCTTTACGTTAATCAGAGAAGGGAGGAGCTAGAGGCAGAGCTCTATGATAATATTAGAAGGGAGGAGCTAGAGGCAGAGCTCTATTAAGATGGGAGGAGGGAGGAGCTAGAGGCATAGGGAGGAGCTAGAGGCAGAGCTGTACTATAATTGGAGGGGTGAGGAGCTCTGCCCTTCCTCTCTATTCTATATATATATAGAATCTCATCAGTAATGGCTGTCTTCTCCTATCTTAGTTATGGGAAAGTCTTCACTGAATACAGGCTTTACGTTAGACGTGAGACTGATCTCTGCAGAGAAAAAATCAAAAATGTCTGATATGATTATTACAAAGTTGATTATTTTCATGTGTGCTAATAATTTATAAATTAAAAATTAAAACAACAATTATTTTAAATCATGTTAACATACCGTAAATTAATTATTAGAAATGTAGTTTTGATTGTTTTTTAATTTCCTTTCAGACCAACTATCCAAGGCTTTATACACGCTATGATTCTCTTTTTTGCTATTGATACAATTAACCAGAATCCTGACATTTTGCCCAATATCACCCTGGGATATCATATACATGACTCATGCTTAGATTCAGCGCTGGCTGTAAAACGCGCTCTACACCTCCTGTCTGGACCGGGGGAGGTGAGGCCTAATTACTCCTGTAAGGACCATGGCTCGCTGGCTGGTGTTATTGGGGACCACCACTCATCCACCTCTATCTCCATAGCCCAGATCTTTGGGTTATATGGACACACACAGGTATGACGATAGATTTAGACATTTTTGTCTCCTTTAAAAGCTTCATTTAGGTTTTTTAGATACAATGTTGTTTTAAAAAATGAATTAAAAAGCAAAATTCACTTTCTAATTCATTTTTCTGCTAAAAAACGTAGCTGAATCTATTGAATAAAAGGAACTGGAAATGGGGGAATCATTTGAAGTGTAAATTCACCAACTTTGTAGAACTTTCCTTGGAAACCGAATTTAAAGCAAATCATTTTGCAGCAAATGGACAGTTCACTACAGCCTACAGATATCCTATAAAAATGTGAATGGCGTTTTGAGGTCTCCGAGGATTTTATCTCTCACTTCTTAAGTTATATAAACTGTTCTTTTAATAAATCATCACCCAATACTGAAGTACTTGAGTGCTCATTAGTCAAATCAAGCACATCCGACCCTCGCACGTATTCGATTTGTAACAAGCATACTGGAAGTCTATGGGGAATGTAAGCATTTTTCCAGCTGACACCACTGGAGATGCCAGCAAATCACTGAAATGTAAAGTTAACAGCATAGGGAAAATGTCTGGACACGTCTCTGACTCCCAGGTCACTGATGAGTAGCAAACAAATGTAAAAATTTAAATGAAAAGGTTCCGGTCCACCCATTTTTATTAACCAGCCAAGGTAAAGCAGACAGCTGCAGGTTGGTTTAATCAGGCTGTAAAGGCCTATTGTTATTTGGTCCACTCCAGCCTAAATATATCAGACCGCAGCCACCACAGAATAGGTTTATCAATTAAATGCATCAATCCTGGTGCTTACACCCAGCTCTTCCCAATGACCCTGGTGCGGTGAAGATCAGGATTAAAGGTTAATGGGGGTTGATTATGCCAGGGGTTAGTAATGGAGAAGCTTCTATTAGACACCCCCATTACTAACCCAGTAATTATACGGGCAAAAATTTGCACACAGGAAAAAATTGTTTATTTGAATAAAGACTCCCCCATGTTTTCCCGTTCACCAATTTATTAAAAAGCAAACAAAGATCAAACAGAATCCAAGGTGATCTGGTCTGGCACTTACCAAAAATGACTTATGAAGCCTCATTCTATGAACAAGGCTCTATAGTTTGAATATAGATTCGGGGGATGTTGTGCGACCACTACACAATGATTTACATCAGATTTGTATGTTTTTTTTTAATAAAATGGTGAATGAGGGAGAGTGTGGAGGAATTTTTATTTAAATGAACTATTTTTTCCTGTGTGTGTATATTTTTTAACTTTACATTTACTGGATTAGTAATGGGGGTGTCTAATAAACCCCTCTCCATTACTAACACCAGGGCTTGAAGAAAGCTGACATCAAACCCAAAAAATATTATCATGATTTCAAATGCAATTGGTGTGAGTAATGGATGTGCCAATTATATTATAGGGCAGCTACAGGCTGGTATATTTAGGCTGGGATGGGTCAAATAATTATGGACCTTCCAAGTCTGATAATACCAGCCCATAGATGTCTGTTTTACCTTAGCTATTCATGTAAAATGGGAGGGAGCCCACAATGTTTTTATTACTTACTTATGAAATTAAAGCAGGCTAAAAACATAAAAGGCATGGAATAACAGCACTCACCATTCTGTTGCATTGGGATTTCTTTATTTCTTTTTGTCAAACTGCACATGAGTGAAATGCTGGCAGGGTGGTGGATCCGAGGTGCGTCCAGGGACTACACATGTTTCACTCAGATGAGTCAGTGGACCTGTTGAAGCTCAACTGAGTGAAACACGTGTAGTCCCTGGATGCACAACGCATCCACCACACTGCCAGCATGTCACTCATGTGCCATTTGACATAAAAAATAAAGTAATCCCGATGCAACAGAATGGTGTGTGCTGCTTACTATTATTTCAAATAAATATTTTGTTTCTGTCCTTTCATATCCCAAGTGGGGCTATTTATACTTACCTTGCAGCTCCCTTCTCTGTTGGCTATACATTCTATGTGAGTATCTGCTAAGGAGTTCCAGTCCTACTGCCTAGAGATTTTGCCTGGTTGACTGAGGCCAATGTTGTTTTTCTCTGGGTTTTATCATTTGCCTTTCCTACACCTTTCTTTTGTTCTTGGTTAGCATAGAAGGAGGTTTATCTCCTGCCTGAATTTATTATTCTCTATTTCCCCTTGTGCACATACTTTATGTATCCTAGTTAGTTGTGTGTAGTGATCTCCCCTCTGGTTCCTCAAGATGAACTAGAAAAAGCTCAATGGTCTTTTAGGGAGAAAGGTCCAAGCTCGGATTTTATGGCTAGGTACATTCTAGTCTGTACAGGAACCAGTAGGTGAAGTGATTTAGACTTTTTTTTCTCCCTGTACCAGTGTGTGAGTTTACACAGTGTCTTGTGAAAGTATTCGGTCTCCTTGAACCTTTCAACCTTTTGCCACATTTCAGGCTTCAAACATAAAGATATAAATTCTAATATTTTTGTGAAGAATCAACAACAAGTGGGACACAATCGTGAAGTGGAGGAAAATTTATTGGATATTTTAAACTTTTTTAACCAATAAAAACTGTGCAGTGGGGCGTGCAATATTATTCGGCCCCTTGAGTTGATACTTTGTAGCGGCACCTTTTGCTGCGATTACAGCTGCAGTCTCTTGGCGTTTGTCTCATTCTTCCTTGCAGAACAGCTGGAGCTCAGTGAGGTTGGATGGAGGCGTTTGTGATCAGCAGATTTCAGCTCTTTCCACAGATTCTCCATTGGATTCAGGTCTGGATGTGACTTGTCCATTCTAACACCTGGAGACGGTTATTTTTGAACCATTCCATTGTAGATTTTGCTTTATGTTTGGGATCATTGTCTTGTTGGAAGATAAATCTCCGTCCCAGTCTCAGGTCTTTTGCAGACTCCAATAGGTTTTCTTCCAGAATGGTCCTGTATTTGGCTCCATCCATCTTCCCATCAATTTTAACCATCTTCCCTGTCCCTGCGGAAGAAAACCAGGCCCAAGCCATGATGCTGCCCCCACCATGTGTGACAGTGGGGATGGTGTTTTGAGGGTGATGGGCTGTGTTGCTTTTACGCCAAACATTTCGTTTTGCATTGTGGCCAAAAAGTTTGATTTTGGTGTCCTCTGAGCAGAGCCCCTTATTCCTCATGTTTGGTGTCTCCCAGGTGGCTTGTGGCAAACTTCAAACCAGACTTTTTATGGATGTCTTTGAGAAATGGCTTCTTCTTGCCACTCTTCCATAAAGGCCAGATTTGTGCAGTGTACAACTGATTGTTATCCTATGGACAGACTCTCCCACCTCAGCTGTAGATCTCTGCAGTTCATCCAGAGTGATCATGGGCCTTTTGGCCTCATCTCTGATCAGTCTTCTCCTTGTTCAAGATGAAAGTTTAGAGGGACGGCCGGGTCTTGGTAGATTTGCAGTGGTCTGATACTCCTTCCATTTCAATATGATCGCTTGCACAGTGCTCCTTGAGATGTTTATAACTTGGGAAATCTGTTTGTATCCAAATCCGGCTTTAAACTTCACCACAACAGTATCTCGGACCTGCCTGGTTTGTTCCTTGGTCTTCATAATGCTCTCTGCACTTTAAAAAGAACCCTGAGACTATCACAGAGCAGGTGCATTTATACGGAGACTTGATTACACACAGGTGGATTCTATTTATCATTACCAGTCATTTAGAACAACATGGGATCATACAGAGATCCTCACTGAACTTCTGGAGGGAGTTTGCTGCACTGAAAGTAAAGGGGCCGAATAATTTTGCATGCCCCAGTTTTCTGTTTTTTATTTGTTAAAAAGGTTTAAAATATCCAATAAATTTGGTTCCACCTCACGATTGTGTCCCACTTGTTGTTGATTCTTCACAAAAAAATTAGAATTGATATCTTTATGTTTGAAGCCTGAAATGTGGCAAAAGGTTGAAAAGTTCAAGGCGCCGAATACTTTCACAAGGCACTGTATATAGGGGGCCGAATACTTTCACAAGGCACTGTATATAGGGGGCCGAATACTTTCACAAGGCACTGTACATGCGTAACAGTATACAGTCTAACAGGAGTGTTCCTCTAATACTGAAATTGTTTAGTTTGTTTTTAAAGTTTTTCACCAAATTGAAAGAAGGATGAGCAGATCAGTAAATGAGAAAATTTCATGAACTTCCTCCTGGATAAAAGGTTATCATTATAATGTTTCATCTGGTTTTACTTTGGTGTCCTACAGATCAGTTATGGAGCCACCGACCACTCGTTCACTGATAGACGCCTCTATCCACATGTTTTCCGAACAGTCCAAAATCACCACATCCACAATCTGGCAATCACCAAACTGTTGGAGCATTTCGGCTGGACCTGGGTTGGGATTTTAGTATCAGATGATGACGCTGGAGAAAATGAACTGCAGATACTAACAAAATACATGAGAGAACACGGGATCTGTGCCGCCTTCATCATAACAATGTCAGAGAGAAATGTCATGCGCAATAGGCTGATACCGCACATTATAAAACGTGCGCAAGTCCATATCGTTATAATGTGTGGGACTTATTCTTCATATTCTTATTACTTCATACTAATGAATCAGTCTCTATTACAGGATAAAACCCTAATTCTTCCTCCTTCTTGGGCCTTCAGCTCTATCTTTACAGAACAACAGCCCTCACATTCTCATGGAAGTTTAGCCGTGGATATTTCTTCACCGCCTGTTCCAGAAATTAAAGATTTTGTTAAAAACTACAAAAAACTTCTGAGAATTTTTCCTCCTGGGTCTTCCTTGAAAATCTTAGAATCTTTTTCAGAAAATGTAGATAAAGGTCCATTCATTACCATCAATTTCACCAATATTTTTAATGTTACTTACACGCACATTCGTCCAAGTATCGAGACATTCCTGTCGATGGGGGTCTCTCCTAGATTATATTACGCGGTTAAAGTTATGGCCAACGCTCTCCATGAAATGTTGTTATTTATAAAAGTCAAAGACGAAGAAAATCTGGCATCAAAAATAAAGCGTGGTGTGACACAGGTAGGTGAATAATATAACACCCTATGATCACATTAAAGCAGGTTATTGGTTCATATCACATCTGTCTTTTATAACAGTTACGTCAGTACATAAAACTAATGAACCACTCATACGACTCAGAGTATTATGGACCCTACTTTGATAAGAATGGAGAATCCGTCCATCCATACAAAATTATAAATTGGCAAATTCAACATAGATCCATTCGAAATATCATTGTTGGCAACTTTACACCATGGGCCGAAGACAGCGGAAGGCTACAAATCAATTCCAGTTTAATAACATGGATATACACCAAAGAGGTAAGAATAAGTGAGTAGCAGTATGTGCTGGTGTGAAAACAATATAATCCAGCCATAGAGTGAATATTATCGTGTGACAGTGAAGTATTGGTCAACTACTTACTAGAGGAGGTACAAATATATAATCAGCTTCTCCGTCAACTGACCACTAATGACCAATCCACAGTCTTTGTGCCATGCTTAGGAAACTCTACAGGGTGACAAAGATCTTGAATTGTTCCTCTTTTGCAGTTGCATGGAACAGCAGTCACAAGCAGAGCATAATGTTCGTTGATGCTGAAAAATACTCTACAGTGGGATTGTGGTCCACTCTGGGTGCGTGGACTTGTTTAGTGCAGGTCATACCTTTCAGCAGATCGTTCATCAACGTTGCTTCTGTCAAACCAGGACTAATCATCCGTCTTTAAGACAAACACACACACAGTTCTTATTAAGCAATTCTGTACTCAATAGCATCCATTGTACCTTCAACACAAGCTTGTATGTGAAACAGAGGTCAAATAACTTAAGCAGGTTCCAAAGTAGAAAGTGACATTGTACACACTTCCTTATTCATCTCCTCAATTGTTACTTCCTCAACCTCTCCAGCCCTTTTATCAACACCCAGCCTAACACCACAGGACCATATGTGAAAGTAGTTCTAGTCCACCCACAGTTCCACATCGTCCCACCAGCAGGGATCCGCCGTACTGGCAAAGCGATGCTTTTGGATATGTCTCTCCTCTTCATCTCATATTACACATCTGTTCCATCTGATTGTATTTAGCTATAAGCTACACCGAGCTTTTAGCAAACTTTCCTTCTCCAGACCTTTCCGTAGATCAGTCCGTTTCCTCAGATCTGCTTCATTCCTGTCTTAGCCGCCGTAGTTGCCACGAGACATAGCCTTTAACACTTATCACACCTGCGCGTCTAAACTCATCACCCAGTATTTTAAAACTATGTTCCACAGGAAAACAGTCACTTACCCTGAGTGGTAACAACACGTTTTGTCAGCTAATCCCACACTTAAAACTTACTTGCCCTACAGTCAATAGCTAGACAAACTTCCTATCTTGTATTAATTATTACGCTGTATATCATGACATCAGACATTGACTTGATCGGTGTCTTCAGAAACAGAAAATGATAACCTATGCCATCCTCCTGTATGCCTGGTTTCTGATTTCGATTAATGTTGCAAGCGTAGTAGAATACCACAATTTCACCTACAGTACATTCCTTCCCAACACTTTTAGGAGTGAGGTATTTCACTGACATCAAAACATAAATGTCTTTAGTTAGTCCAATGGTTAATTCTGCAGATTGGTAGATCAGGAAAAACGATTTAGCTGGTTAGTGGAGATTATACTTTGAAAATTTGATTTGCTAAGAAGTTATTCAAAACATACTTAATGTCCATTACTATGCTCTGAGGTGTCTCCAGGTTCTGTAATACCTGTAATAAGAAAAAATTAAACAATTCTTATGTTCACCTCACCGCTCACCTCTCCAGCCCTTCCGCTCGTCAATGTCACCTGTCCAGTCCTCGCCACATGTTGATATCACTGTTAGTCGATCAGAAATCTATGGGCCACTCATACTAACCAGGGGCTTTGGGTTTTACACATGCTGAAGCAAAAGTCATGTTGCCGTGACCGTTTTAACTTTCATAGAACGCTCTGAACCTATCAAACCTCTATGACCTGACCTACAATTAGAGGCCCGAAGATTTCAACACACCCAACCATGAACAAAAGATGTGGTAAGAATCAGACTTTTGAGGCTGCGAAGCAAAGAGGCCACAGAGGTGAACGATGAAGAGATTATGAGGAATTGATTGTATATTTTTAAACTATTTGATTGTCTTTAAAAGCAAAGAAAAATAAAACAGCTACCGGTAGTTTCACACCCAAAGTATCGGGGACCCAATTTGAAGAATGGGATCTTAAGGCAGATATATTTTGAGGATAGCCACACCTTGTCTCCAGGAGAAAAGTGTGGAGGATCCAATCACCTTTTGTCCGCATGTCTCTTCATCTTTACAGATGACTTCTTGACAATGACTTTAGTTTCCATCTAGATCTTGGAGACTTCCCTGTAGACAGCATCAGCTTCTTATATGCCAGAGGTGGAGGACACTGGGAGAGATATATATGGCTGCTGTTCATAGACAATGAGAAATTAAGATTTTGCTGAATATACGCTGGCATGATTCTTATATGAAATCACAAACTTGAGATAGGAAACCGGGCACTGACCTTTCTGAGGCTTCACGGAGGGGCACACACAACGGCGTCCAGGAATCCGGGGTTGCTCGGCACAGTCTAAGGCAACAATTTAAAACAGAAGATGAGGCACTCATCCACGTCCGGGTTGCTCTGAGGTTTTATTTATACAACCATGCGGATACAAGCAAGGGAAGGGGTGCAAAAGACTAGTTACTTGGAGCCGTAGAAACACAAGTGTGTGCGAAACGGTGACCATAGTCCTTTGCCCCTCCTCCCTTGCTTGTATCCACATGGTTGTATAAATAAAACCACAGAGCAACCCGGACCTGGATGAGTGTCGCATCTTCTGTTTTAAATTGTTGTCTTATATGAAATCTCAGTCCAAGGTAGTAGCTTGACCCAGTCACTATTGTCTGAATTGTTGAAGTGCCGCAGGAACAAAGTCAGAATCTGATTGACCCATTCCATCTGGTCACAGGACTATGGATGATAAATAAAAAAAAAGTCCAGAGATACCTCAAGGAGTTTACAAGTTGCCCTTCAGAACCCTGACATGAATTCAACTCCACTGTCTGAAAAGATATGTAGTGGAAAGCTGTGATGTAAGAAGATGTGTTGGATAAATTGTCTTACAAGCTCTGGAGAAGATTGAAGACTCTGAAATTGAATGAAATGCGAGGAGCGATCCACCCCTATCCAAACAACAGAGCTGCCGAAAGAGACAGGAAGGTTCATTATGAAATCCGTGGCAATATGTTGATAGGGAGCAGAAGGCACAGGAAGTGGGAGTATCCAAAGGGACGGAAGCTGTCTTGGAATCATATTCCGGGCACAGGATGAGCAGGTCACCACAAAGTCCACTATGTCTTGTGAAGGGAAGTTAATCAATAGATAAGAAGAAAGCTCTTCCTTTGCCTAGCATGGCTGAAAAAAAATGGATGAGTGGCCAAACTGTAGGATTCCTTACCTGTTAGACTCAGAGACAAAATTTTTCTCTGGTGGTGGCAGAGGCAGGCTTACTGGAGCCAGAGTGATCAACTTAGCAGAATCGATCATATGAAGAGATTCCTCCTCCAGGCCAAAGGCTAGAGTGTGCTGTCTCTTTAAGACAGGGTTGTGTAGTGCTCTAAGCAAGCGCTCAAGAACCCTATCATGCATTTACAGGCTTCGGGAGCCAGCAAAGGCTGACAGAGCCGAGAGGAGAGCCAGCATGGTGAGTAAGTTGGTGTCCCTGAAATCAGAAGAGCAAGGATGCTGATGACTCAACAGCTAGGAGTCAACATATTCCTGACTTTGCTCTAAATCTAATTCCAAAAATTAGCATTTTTGTGAATTTGATTTCTGTAAAATTTGAGTAGAATTCAGTTCCTATCCGCTTAATTCTTTCATTCATTTAATTCAATATTTCACATCTCTGGATAACGTTATATTAATCAATGACCTCTTTATCACTAACAAACTCTCCTTCCTTGGCATCACTGAAAACTGACATTCCCTTCCCTCTCCTCTCCTAGTGCGCAATACCTACTCCACAAACTCACTCATCCTTACAGACATCTCAAACACCTTCATTTACAATCATTCTCTGAGTCACTTTTCCCTCTCGCAAACAAAGCTTCCTTACATGACAAAGATACTGCTGCCACTTTATAAAACACCACAATAACAGCAGCACTCGATTTGGCTGCTTTCTTCACACCTATCAAAAGTTGCCCAATCAACAGTCAACCCTGGCAGACCAGCCTGACTAAAGAACTGAGATGGGTTTCCTGGGTAGCTGAGCGGAGATGGAAAATATCCCATTCCACCAAGTACTTTGTTGCATATAAGCAGTTCCTCGCCAACTTCAAGTCCACACTCACTGCTGCAAAACAAACTTACTTCTTATCTCTCATATCCTCCTTGTCTCACAACCCTAAACAGCTATTCAACACTTTCAATTTTCTTCTCTGTCCCCCAGCACCTCCTCCCTCTCCTCCCATTTCTGCAGAAGATTTTGTCTCTTTCTTTAAGCAGAAGATTGATAACATCAGAGAAATCTTTGGCCTGCAGCCCTCAATGCCCCTCCTCATAACTGCTCAGCCCTGTTCTTCCATAACCAGCTTCTCCACCATGACAGAAGATCATCTCTCCCTCCTATCAAGATCACATCTCACCACTTGCATGCTTGACCCGCTCCTGTCCCACCTTATCCTTAACTTCGCCACAGTCTTCATCCCAACCCTAACACATCTCTTCAACCTTTCACTTACAAATGGTGTCTTCCCTTCATCCTTCAAACATTCCTGAATCACACCCATCCTCAAAAATCCCTCCCTCGACCCATCCTCTGTGTCTAGCTATCGCCCAATATCACTTCTCCCTTATGCCTCAAAACTGCTTGAACAGTCAATCTTGAACTGTCCTCCCACTTCTTCTACTGCTCCCTCTTTGTCTAGTTACAATCAGGCTTCCAACTGCATCACTCAACTGAGACTGCCCTAACTAACGTCACCAATGACCTACTAACCACCAAGAGCAAGCAACACTACTCTGTCCTCCTTCTCCTGGACCTTTTTATTATTTAAAGATTCCATAATAACAGGGTCTGTACCACAGGACTGGCGTATAGCAAATGAGGTGCCAATATTCAAAAAGGGGACAAAAACTGAACATGGAAATTATAGGCCAGTAAGCTTAACCTCTACTGTGGGTAAAATCCTAGAGGGTTTTCTAAGAGATGCTATACTGGAGTATCTGAAGAAAAATAACCTCATGACCCAATATCAACATGGTTTTACGAGGGACCGTTCCTGTCAAACTAATCTGATAAGCTTCTATGAAGAGGTAAGCTCTGGACTGGACCAAAGAAATACAGTGGACGTGGTGTATATGGACTTTTCAAAAGCTTTAGATACGGTGCCACACAAAAGGTTGATACATAATATTGAGAGCAATGGGGATAGGGGAAAATATGTGTAAGTGGGTTAAGAACTGGCTTAGTGATAGGAAACAAAGGGTGGTTATCAAGGGAACACACTCAGAATGGGTCACAGTTAACAGTGGGGTACCACAGGGGGTCAGTGTTGGGCCCTCTTCTTTTTAATATATTTATTAATGACCTTGTAGGGGGCATACAGAGTAGAATCTCAATATTTGCAGATGACACTAAACTCTGCAGGGTAATCAATACAGAGGAGGACAATGTTATATTACAGGAGGATTTATGTAAACTAGAAGCTTGGGCTGAAAAATGGCAAATGAGCTTAATGGGGATAAATGTAAGGTCATGCACTTGGGCAGAGGAAACAAAAGGTATAATTATGTGCTTAATTGTAAAACACTGAGCAAAACTATCACTGAAAAAGACCTGGGTGTATGGGTAGATGACAAACTCACATTTAGTAGTAAATGCAAAAACCTGGCACTCAATAGTGTAGTGAGGAAAATTGAAACACATCAAACGGTGTAAGTAGAATGTACTGTGTTTTTTATTCTCTTGCAGTCGAGCACGGTGTATAAGAATACAGTGTAACGTTTCGGCTTTTATAGCCTTCTTCAGACACTGATTATAGACTAGATACAAGTAAACAAATAACAGAAAAAAATGTTACAAAACATATAACAACGAAATATTTCTTCACATAATTGTATACAAGAGTCAAAATAAAAAAACACAGATACATCAAATCGAACAAAAGTATCCAAATACAATGGTACGGAGAACACATGGTAAAGCAAGACTAGGCATACCTAGGTGCGTTTTTTGTGCTAACATTTAGTGGCCAGTGTCAGGCAGCTGCTGCAAAAGCAAATAAAATAATGGGATGCATTAAAAGAGGCATAGATGCTCATGAGGACAACATAATTTTACCTCTATACAAGTCACTAGTGCGACCACACTTAGAATACTGTGTACAATTCTGGTCTCCGGTGTATAAAAAAGACATAGCTGAACTAGAGCGGGTCCAGAGAAGAGCGACCAAGGTTATTAGAGGACTGAGGGGTCTGCAATACCAAGACAGGTTATTAGAGGACTGGGGGGTCTGCAATACCAAGACAGGTTATTAGAGGACTGAGGGGTCTGCAATACCAAGACAGGTTATTAGAGGACTGAGGGGTCTGCCATACCAAGACAGGTTATTAAACTTGGGGTTATTTAGCTATGAAAAACAAAGGCTTAGGGGTGATCTTATAATAATGTATAAATATATGAGGGGACAGTACAGAGACCTTTTTAATGATCTTTTTACTCTTTGGCCTGAGACGGGGACAAGGGGGTGTCCTCTACGTCTGGAGGAAAGAAGGTTTAATCATAATCACAGACGTGGATTCTTTACTGTAAGAGCGGTGAGACTATGGAACTCTCTGCCACATGATGTTGTAATGAGGGAGTCACTACTAACATTTAAGAAGGGCCTGGATGCCTTTCTTGAAAACTATAATATTACCAGTTATATATACTAGATTCTTTCATAGGGCGTTGATCCAGGGAATTAGTCTGATTGCCGTATGTGGAGTCAGGAAGGAATTTTTTCCCCCAATGTGGAGATTAGTGTTGCCACATGGGTTTTTTTTGCCTTCTTCTAGATCAACATGTTAGGCTATGGGTTGAACTAGATGGACTTAAAGTCTTCCTTCAACCTTAAAAACTATGTTACTATGTTACCTGTATTCTGCCTTTGACACTGTAGATCATTCTGTCTTGCTACAGATCCTATCATCTCTTGGCATCACAGACTTGGCCCTATCCTGGATCTCATCATATCTAAAAGACCGGGCATTCAGGGTCTCCCTCTGCCACACGACCTCCTCCTCTGGCCCCCTATCTGCCGATGTTCCCCAAGGTTCAGTTCTAGGACCCCTACATTTCTCCATCTACATCTTCGGCCTGGGTCAGCTCATAGAGTGCCACGGTTTGCAGTATCATCTCTATGCTGATGACATGAAGATATACTTCTCTGGACCTGATATCACCTCCTTACTGAGCAAAATCCCACAATGTCTGTCCGCTATTTCATCTTTCTTTTCTGCTCGCTTTCTTAAACTGAACATGGACAAAACAGAATTTATCATCTTTCCCCATCTCACTTTACTCCTCCACCAGATCTATCTATCAAAGTCAATGGCTGCTCACTTTCCCCAGTCCCGCATGCTTGGTGCCTCAGAGTGATCCTCGACTCTGCCCTCTCTTTTAAGCTACATATCCAAACCCTGGCCAACTCCTGCCAACAACAACTCAAAAATATTTTCCAGATCCGTACATTCCTTGACCAAGGCACTGCAAAAACACTTGTGCATGCCCTCATCATCTCCCGCCTCGACTATTGCAACCTCCTACTCTCAGGCCTCCCATCTAGCACTTTTGCACAACTCCAATCTATCCTAAACTCTGCTGCCCGACTAATGCACCTGTCTCCCCGTTATTCTTAAACCTCTCCGCTCTGCCAAGCCATTCACTGGCTTCCTATTGTCCAGAGGCTCCAGTTCAAAACCCTGACCATGACATACAAAGCCATCCACAACATGTCTCTCTCATACATCTGTGACATGGTCTCCCGGTACTTACCTGCACACAACCTGTGAACCTCTAAGGATATCCTTCTCTCCTGCTCTCTTATCTCTTCTCCCACAACCGCATACAAGATTTCTCCCATGCTTCCCCCATACTCTGGAACTCTCTGCCCCAACACATCAAACTCTCACCCACCATGGAAGCATATAAAAGGAACCTCAAGACCCACCTCTTCCAACAAGCCTAGAACCCGCAGTGCGCCTCCGTCCACGAACGCACCGCACAACCAGCTATACCCCCTCCTAGTGTATCCTCACCCATCCATTATAGATTGTGAGCCCTCGCGGGCAGTGTCCACCCTCCTTCTGTGTCTTGTGCCTTGTATTACTCATGTTTATTGTACTTGTCTATGTATGCTGCTTTTCACATGTGAAGCGCAATGGATAAATGGCGCTATAATAATAATAATAATAATAAAGCTCAACTAATATATGATATCAACTTTCTTTTTTTATTAAAAACGCAGAGAGACAAAACATCCTTGGAAGATGCTGATGTTCTCAGTATGAACCCAATATGTCCAGTTTACCATGTTCATAATATGAGGAAACTTTGTCCTGTCCTATAAGAGCTAAACACCTCCTGCCTTGTAGGGATCATAGAAAGATGACTATAAAGAGAACTTCTCCTTGTTTAGATCCCAGTTTCCCGTTGCTCGGACAGATGTGCACCTGGAAGCCGGAGAAAGCCAAGACCAACAATTCACATCTGCTGCTATGACTGTACTGAATGCTCGGAAGGAGAGATATCCAATCTAACGCGTAAATTGTTAGCAGTAGATTAGAATGAATTGAGATTTATTAGTATAAAAATGATAATGACAATAAATTATGCAAATATCCATTTTACTAAGGAATAGAACTAGACTTTTACTTATTATAAATTCATATTGTGATGGTGATACTATTGTTTATATTTCCACAGACAGTGAGAGCTGTATAAAATGCAGAGACGATGAATGGCCGAATGAAGATAAGGACCGATGTCTGCCTAAAATTATAGTATTCATCTCTTACCAGAATGACACCATGGCTTCTGTGTTGTCTTCTGTCTCGGTCTTCAGATGTCTTGTCACCGGCTTCATATTTGGAATATTTATTTCTTATCAAGACACCCCCATTGTTAAGGCCAATAACCGGAACCTGAGTTACCTCCTCCTGGTCTCCATCCTCCTCAGCTTCCTCTCGGTCTTCTTGTTTCTTGGTCGTCCCAATGACATAACTTGTAGATTACGTGTTAGCAGCTTTGGACTTTTCTTTTCTGTAGCCATCTCCTCACTTCTTGCCAAGACGGTCATGGTTTGTGTAGCTTTTAAGTGCATTAAGCCTGGAAGCTCCTCGAGAAAATGGCTGAGTGTGAAGCTTCCATACACCATAGTGATGTTGTGTTCTTCCTGTCAGTGTATGATTTGTGTTCTTTGGTTGTCTATTTCTCCACCATTCCAAGACTTTGATACTCAATCTTATCAGGGAGAGATCATCATTCAGTGTAATGAAGGCTCAGTCATAGGATTTTACTGTGTTCTGGGGTATTTGGCATTTCTAGCCATTGTCAGTTTCATTACAGCTTATTTAGTCAGGTCATTACCTGACCCCTTCAACGAAGCCAAGTACATCACCTTCAGCATGCTGGTTTTCTTCAGCGTCTGGATCAGTATGATCCCGGCTTATCTCAGCAGTAAAGGGAAACACTTGGTGACTGTAGAGATATTTGCAGTGATGGCTTCCAGTGCTGGTCTTTTAGTTTGCATTTTCTTCCCAAAATGTTATATAATTTTGTTTAAATCGACATTAAATACCAAAACTGGGGCAGTGGGCCACCAGAGGTTTTGAACTTTGATATGAAAAAGCATTATGGTCTTATTTTAACGTTCTGAACTCTTACATATCTAGGAAGACTTCGGGTCCATCTATACAGTAGATGTTTACTCATAAATAAGTGATTACTGTTATCATTCCTTCTTATCTACACTGTGTGCAGAATTATTAGGCAAGTTGTATTTTAGAGGATTATTTTTATTATATTGATCAACAACTATGTTCTCAATCAACCCAAAAGACTCAAATATTAAAGCTTAATATTTTTGGAAGTTAGAGTGGGTTTTCTAGATTTGGCTATCTTAGGCTACTTTCACACTGAGTTTTTTTCAAAAATGCGGCAGTTACGTTAAAAAAAAACACTTGCACTTGCGGCACACTTGCGGCAATACCCATGCATTGTCTATGGGGCTTGCGGTAAGTGTGCGGCAGCCGCGGCAAGTGCGGTTTCAGTGGTTGTGGCTGATGCTGGCCGCACTTTTTTTCACGGCAGCAGCTGCTGCAACCGCCAAAACCGCATAGACAATGCATGGGGATTGCCGTAAGTGTGCCGCAAGTGCAGCCGTTATGCGGTAAATGCGGCAGATGCGGGTTTTTTTTACCGTAACTGCCGCATTTTTTTAAAAACCCCAGTGTGAAAGAAGCCTTAGGAGGATATCTGTTTGTGCAGGTAACTATTACTGTGGTGAAATATAAGGCAACTTAATAAAAACCAAATATATTCCCATCTCACATGTTTATTTTCACCAGGTAAAATAATATAACTGCACAAAATATAGAAATAAACATTTCTGACATGCAAAAACAAACCCCAAAAAATGAGTGCCCAATATCGCCCTTTGTCTTTATGATGACACTCAGCAGCCTCCATCCATAGATTGTGTCAGTTGCGTGATCTGTTTACGATCCACATTGCGTGCAGCAGCCACCACAGCCTCCCATCACTGTCCCCAGAGGTGTACGGCTTTCCCTCCCTGTAGATCTCACATTTTAGGAGGGACCACAGGTTCTCTATGGGGTTCAGATCAGGTGAACAAGGCGGCCATGTCATTATTCTTCTTTTAAACCTTTACTGGCCAGCCTCGCTGTGGAGTAGTTGGATGCATGTGATGGAGCATTGTCCTGCATGAAAATCATGTTTTTCTTGAACGATACCGACTTCTTTCTGTACCACTGCTTGAAGAAGTTGTCTTGCAGAAACTGGCAGTAGGTCCGGGAGTTGAGCTTCACTCCATCCTCAAATCTAAAAGGTCCCACAAGTTCATCTTTGATGATACCAGCCCATACCAGTACCCCACCTCCACCTTGCTGGCGTCTGAGTGGGAGTGGAGCTCTCTGCCCTTTACTGATCCAGCCTCTGGCCCATCCATTTGGCCCATCAAGAGACACTCTCATTTCATCAGTCCATAAAACCTTTGAAGAATCAGTCTTCAGATATTTCTTGGCCCAGTCTTGACGTTTTATCTTATGTTTCTTGTGCAGAGGTGGTGGTTTTATCTTATGTTTCTTGTTCAGAGGTGGTGGTTTTTCAGCCTTCCTTACCTTGGCCATATCCCTGAGTATAGCACACCTTGTGCTTTTTGATACTCCAGTAACGTTGCAGCTCTGAAATATGGCAAAACTGGTGGCAAATGGCATCTTGGCAGCTTCACCCTTGATTCTCCTCAATTCATGGGCAGTTATTTTGCCCCTTTTTTGCCCTCGCGCTTCTTGCGACCCTGTTAGGTATTTGCCATGAAACGCTGGATTGTTCAGTGATCACGCTTCAAAAGTTTGGCAATTTCCAGACTGCCGCATCCCTCTGCAAGACATCTCACAATTGTGGACTTTTCAGAGCCGTCACACCTCTCTTCTGACCCATTTTGCCTAAGGAAATGCATTTGCCTAATAATTAAGCACACCTTATATAGGGTGTTGATGTCATTACACCACACCCCTCCTCATTACAGAGATGCACATCACCTGATTTACTTAATTGGTAGTTGGCTCTCAGCCTATACAACTTGGAGTATACATGAGACAACATGGATAAAAAGTATCATGTGATCAAAATACTAATTTTCCTAATAATTCTGCACACAGTGTAGACCTTAGGCTTGAAGAATACTATAATTTATGGTTGTCCAAAACAAGCAACCCAAATATCCCATATCCCTAGTAACCTTGATCTCCAGGAAACCATTCAACTGTTTCTCAAAGAGAACACGGCTCTTGGATTTACAATTAAAACTTCTTAAAAAAAAGTCCCTCGCACTAGAGATTCAACCTGGCAGAAGCTTTTGCTTAAAGTAACCCAAACAGTCGAAGTTAGTGTCCAACATTTTCATTTTGGTAAAAAAAAACAAAGACAGCGTTGAACAAGTAAAATCAGGTGTAGAAAATATGTTTCATATACATAATATTTCTTTCACTAGGACAAGACCATATTTACTAAGTGAAGGAAGCCAATATATTTACAGTGGAGATGAGATTGGGAACTCATTCCAGTAGGTTCCTCCCCCTTTTTCAAGTACACAAGTTTTCACTTCTTTCCTCAAAATAAAAATAAGCAAATAATACCCTGTCGCATCCTTGATAAAATGGAAGTAATACACTCCTTTGGATTCAATCTAATGGGTCAGTATTGGGTGATTTGCTCCTTTCTCCTAGCCACATTGATTTCTGTTTGCTTCCAGGTTCTCCTTGTTTCATTCCTCTTTGAAAAACAGGTGTTTTTATTTGTTAATTTAGTCTGCCCTATCAGCTTTTGCATGCGACTATTTGAACCTTCCCCTGGCTGATCTTTCCTGCTGGTGTTATTCTTTGTGGATCTTGCTTGGAGTTACAACCATACAGACATGGGAGTTCTGCCTGTCAGAAGGAGATCAGCTAGGTTTATAATGTCTGCTGTTTCTTCTATCTGTCCTACTCCTTTATTCTGTTTTTTAGCTAGGAGGTAGGAGACATTTCTTTCTAAGTACATCACTTTTTCACTTTATTTTCCTGTTTTATGTTTTCTCACTCAATGATTCTTTCTATCTTGGCATGACTTAATAATTCATTTCTCCTCCCTTTTCCTCGTTTCCTAAGGAGTTATCTGGAACACTGGACAGCAAGGAAGCCAGGTTCGAGTTATCATCTCCTAGTCCTGTGGTTAGGGTTATTCCACCTTTTGCAGGGGCAACTAGGGGCTGCGCAGCCAAGAACCGGTTGGGTCAAGCGAGTTTGATCTGTGATAGGCCTGAGTTTCCTGTGTTAGTTATTATGAGTGAGTAACAGTAAATGCTTAAAGAGGTGCAGGATAAAAGCATTATTTGCATATGGATTTCTAGAAAATGCTAAAGTTGCATTTTTCATTCATCCCTACAGCCTTATTGTATTTAATAAAAAAAATTCAATAAACTTTCCTTTGTATTAGTTTTCTTTGAATTTATGTTCAGTCTTACTTTGCTGTTTACAGTAAAATAATTTATTAGATAATTTTTATAACTTTGATCTTCCAGGCTATGGGGCATGCGCTGCACGGAAGATAAAACTGCCTCCATCCTTCATTATACAAGATTTCTCCCTCACTTCTCTTTAGTGTCCTTTGACATCAGGAGCATGGCTGGCAACCCTGCGCAGGCGCATTCTACCTGCCATCTCTCCCCCACATTGTCCCGCCCTTCTGTGGACACAGTCTTTAATTTTGATGTGCGCAGGCATCAAAGTTTTAAGTGCCACATTAGAAATGACAAAAGGGCAGAGAAGTGCAGGGTAGAGATGGCAGGCAGATTGCTCTCCTGATGTCCAAGGAACAATGAAGGGAAGACGAGGAAAAATCTTGTATGATGAAAGACGGAGGCAGTCGTATCTTCCATACAGCGCATGGCCCATAGCCTGGAATATCAAATCTATCAAAGATGATTTTTACTGAATAAGCCATCAATCAGGAGACATTTGTATTATGATTAATACCAGCACTATGGTCAAACATGTCAATACTGATGGAATTTTAAAGTTACTAATAAATCTTGGATTTTATGCAAAGACGTTGAGCTGGACATTCTATAATTCTGAAGAGACATACAGGTATGACTAATTTCAACTCTATGCTAACTCAAAAATCTCAAAAGGGTGATGAATTACCATTTAAGATCTTCTGTGGAAAAGATATATACAGCTGTGGCCAAAAGTATTGACACCCCTGCAATTCTGTCAGATAATCCTCAGTTTCTTCCTGAAAATGATTGCAATCACAAATTCTTTGGTATTATTATCTTCATTTAATTTGTCTTCAATGAAAAAACACAAAAGAGAATGAAGCAAAAAGCAAAACATTGATCATTTCACACAAAACTCCAAATATGGGCCAGACAAAGGTATTGGCACCCTCAGCCTAATACTTGGTTGCACAACCTTTAGCCAAAATAACTGCGATCAACCGCTTCCGGTAACCATCAATGAGTTTCTTACAATGCTCTGCTTGAATTTTACACCATTCTTCTTTGGCAAACTGCTCCAGGTCCCTGATATTGCAGGGCGCCTTCTCCAAACTGCCATTGTTACATCTCTCCACAGGTGTCTATGGGATTCAGGTCTGGACTCATTGCTGCCACCTTAGAAGTCTCCAGTGCTTTCTCTCAAACCATTTTCTAGAGCTTTTTGAAGTGTGTTTTGGGTCATTGTCCTGCTAGAAGACCCATGACCTCTGAGGGAGACCCAGCTTTCTCACACTGGGCCCTACATTATGCTGCACAATGTGTTGGTAGTCTTCAGACTTCATAATGCCATGCACACGGTCAAGCAGTCCAGTGCCAGAGGCAGGAAAGCAACCCCAAAACATCAGGGAGCCTCCGCCATGTCTGACTGTAGGGACCGTGTTCTTTTCTTTGAATGCCTCTTTTTTTCTCCTGTAAACTCTATGTTGATGCCTTTCCCTTTGCTCTACTTTTGTCTCATCTGACCAGAGAACATTCTTCCAAAACGTTTTAGGCTTCCTCAGGTAAGTTTTGGCAAACTCCAGCCTGGCTTTTTTATGTCTCGGGTAAGAAGTGGGGTCTTCCTGGGTCTCCTACCATACAGTTCTTTTCATTCAGACACCGACGGATAGTACGGGTTGACACTGTTGTACCCTCGGACTGCAGGACAGCAAGAACTTGTTTGGATGTTAGTCGAGGTTCTTTATTCACCATCCGCACAATCTTGCATTGAAATCTCTGGTCAATTTTTCTTTTCCGTCCACATCTAGGGAGGTTAGCCACAGTGTCATGGGCTTTAAACTTCTTGATGACACTGCACACGGTAGACACAGGAACATTCAGGTCTTTGGAGATGGACTTGTAGCCTTGAGATTGCTCATGCTTCCTCACAATTTGGTTTCTCAAGTCCTCAGACAGTTCTTTGGTCTTCTTTCTTTTCTCCATGCTCAATGTGGTACATACAAGGACACAGGACAGAGGTTGAGTCAACTTTAATCCATGTCGACTGGCTGCAAGTGTGATTTAGTTATTGCCAACACCTGTTAGGTGCCACAGGTAAGTTACAGGTGCTGTTAATTACACAAATTAGAGAAGCATCACATGATTTTTCTAACAGTGCCAATGTTTGGTGTGGAATTATATCCAGTTTGGCTTTAGGACATTTTTTTTTTGTGTTTTTTCATTGAAGAAAATTAAATGAAGATAATAATACCAAAGAATTTGTGATTGCAATCATTTTCAGGAAGAAACTGAGTATTATCTGACAGAATTGCAGAGGTGTCAATACTTTTGGCCACAACTGTATGTCATTATGTACAGCCCATAAAGAGAGAGCAGCATCCCTGTGTGTACAAAGTGCAAAAAACAAAAGCAAAACAGTAAAAAAAGCCAATAAAGCTGTTGGTGTAAGTGCAAAGTGTAGATGCATGTTCACACTGTGACTACAAAACCTAAGATAAAAATAATGAGAAAATACCCTGCAGTAAGTAAATAAATAGTAGAACAACATATAAATAACATAGGTGACTTAGTTGACACCATTTTGTCCAAAAATACATTAATGCCATCCTACTGTGACAGTATATACATCTCTCCCAACACTCTGGTGGTGGCATCTTCCTGCCGTGGGGAGGCTTTCTTCAGCAGGGGCAGGGAAGCTGGTCAGAGGTAATGGGAAAATAAGAAGATGAATTTTGCTAAGTAGAGGACAATTCTAGAGGAAAGCCTGTTATAAGAGGTAAAACAAGTGAGACTGGGGCGTAGGCTCGTCTTCCACTAAATATCCTGTAGATCTACAATGGAGGGTTTAAATCAGAGCGTATTCCTGTGTGTGACAAGTCATCATCCAGACCCAAATCTATTGAGAATCTGTGACATTCCAGACATCTCCATGCAATTACTTAGGCTACTTTACATTAGTGTTTTTGAACGCTGCGTATGCTTCACATGCGGAAACGCATGCCAAAATGATTGCGCAGTGTTTTTCATCCTCATGAGCGTATGCAAGACATAAAAAATATTTGGGATGCGTTTGCGTTTTTTTTGTGCACGTGTTCAATATTTCCAGGAGTGTTTTCTTGAACTTTCAATACAAGCCACTCCCAAAGGGCATGTCTTAAGGGAAATTGCTTACTGGGTATGCACTGTGTGTGATACGCATGCGCATAAAACGCAGCCTTGCGCAAGCCATTGGAGAATAATGGGTTGTTTTAACACACTCGTGCGTCTGCGCATGCTTGTGCATTTTTCAGTCATCAAAAAATGTAATACGCCAAAAAACCACACACAGGGATGCCTAAGCAGACATACTGATGCCAACTCAGGTCCCTGCATACACCTGCGCACACCATGTTAAAGATAGGTGCGCAATACGCTTGCGGATTTTAAGAAAGAACTATGCACATACGCTGTGCTCAAACAGAGAAAGGTGGTCCTACAAAGTGCTGACTCTGGGGACTGAATACTAATACAAGACAGAGGAAGGTGGTCCTACAAAGTGCTGACTCAGGGCGTGAATACTAATACAAGACAGAGGAAGGTGGTCCCACAAAGTGCTGACTCTGGGGACTGAATACTAATACAAGACAGAGAAAGGTGGTCCTACAAAGTGCTGACTCAGGGGGTGAATACTAATACAAGACAGAGAAAGGTGGTCCTACAAAGTGCTGACTCAGGGGCTGAATACTAATGCAAGACAAAAAAAAAGGTGGTCCTACAAAGTGCTGATGTGGCACCCTGCTCACGCAGGTAACCACAGATCTCTCTAATGCACAGCTGGGTTTCCACAGCAGGTACTTACTATGAACAACACCTTCCACCCCAGCACAGTAGGGGGAGCTCAACTTGCTGCCCTTATGCAAGATCCCCTATATATACTGCTGCTGGGGAGGAGCTAGTGAGAGTGTCTGCAGACACTGGAAGAGCTGCAGGGAAGTCCTGGTGTTCGGTTTTGCATATAGGTCCGAGCCAGTGACCCGGAGAGGTCTTCAGGGTCCCACAAGCCTAACAATAGCAGGTCACTGTATTGTCCATAAGAAGGTCATCCCAGAGACTGCAAAGGAGGAGAAAGCGACAGGCAAAAGGAAGAGAGTGGAGGCAAGTCAGGATATAATCGACTGTGCTTCAGCAAATTCACAAAAAGAAGGAGGCCTTATACCCACTTGCTGTGGGAGCCCACTGTGCAGCCCGGACACCCGTCAGTACCCTGGACCATTTACCTGACTAACATCAGTAAAAAGGTAAAGAGACTTCTTCTGTGTGGTGTGCATCTTTCCCTCTCATTCACAGTGCCCCTCTACAGACTATTCTTATTCTCCCTCCACAATCTCAGCTCTGCTACAACTTGTTCACCCTCACTACTCTGCCTCAGAGGTCCTAGTCCTGCCTGCGGAGGACTATAGCACCACTGCACAATAGCACCGACCTTCGGAGGACTGTAGCGGCGCTGGTGATCTGTCACCAGGTACTGCAGGTGGCGTCACGACTAACTTGTACATAATTCCTGTAAAGCCCTTTTTCAAGAGCATCGCCTCCAGTATACGGGATCAGGCGCGGCCGCAATTCCCCGTGACCGAGTTAACCCCTTCACTGCCGCCTGATACCCGAGTACCCCAAGCCCTGGGGCGCAACAGTCCTCTTTCTGGCATCACGAACAGGATCCCGTGCCCGGTATTACCGGGTACTGTGTGCCGTTTTATTGACTGTAACGTGTGACTGTTAAATTCCGCCGCCATTACTGCGCCAAAGAGTGGGAAGAAAGGGGGCGTGCCAGCTGCAGAGCGCGAAACTGAAACCCGCCCCTCACTGAGCCGAGCATTCCCGAGCGCTGCAGTCCGGAAATCCTCAAACTGTTTAACCCTTCAACATCTGGCTGTAGTTCACTAGGGGGGCCTCCAACATGTTGGCCTCCTCCAGCGACGACGAAGCTGCATACGCTGACCCCCAGAACTACACTGGACACTCAATGGCTGCCTCCAGTAGCACTGCCAGCACCTCCGGCGCTCCGGGTACAGTCGCCCCGATAATGCCCATGTCATTCCCATACGTCCCGGGGGCCAAGTGGTTGCCCCAGTATGATGGCCGCCCTGATACGCTGGACAAGTTCAAGCGAAAGATCGAAGGCATCCTGGACATGTATGCTATGACCGGCCAACAAGGTGCTATGGTAGTACTCGGACAGTTAACTGGCGCAGCCGAGAAAGAAAGTGTGTCCTGGTCTTTTGCTGAACGCACATCAGCCCCTACTATATTTGATAAGCTGAGAGCTACCTTTGAGGAGTGCAATAATGCAGATATACACATGCACTTCCATCACTGCTACCAGAGGCCGGGAGATGACATAAGAGCTTATGCCTAGTGCCTGGAAAGAGCACTGCGCGCCCTCGTACATGTCAGCCCTGCCAGTGCACGAGATGAGAACAAGCTCCTCATTGAACAGTTCACGTGGGACCTTCTATCCCCTGAGCACAGTAAAAATGTGCACTGGTGGTCATTAAGCAATCCAGATGCTGATTTTAATAACTTGAAAGAAATGGCCATCAAAGGGTTAAAGCCGGTAGAGACCCATGAAGCTGCAATTAAACGGTGGTGCGACGGTGAGGTGCAGGCTACTCCAAAACCATTACCCGTGACTAAAAACAATCGTGTAATTGCACTTTTTTTTTGCAACTTCTCCGCACTTGGAGTTTTTATTCCTTTTTCCTGTACACTATGTGGTAAAGTAAATGATTTCATTCAACACAACAACTCATCCTGCAAAAAACAAGCCCCATATGTCTATATTGATGGAAAAGTGATGGCTCTTGGAATAAAGGGGGAAAAGTTGAAAGTGCAGAAAAGGGAACGGACAAACTCATGAAGGGGTTAAGGATGTTAACAAGTAAATGAAGAGGAAACGACTTACTTTGCCATTTTTCCAGAATATATTATCATCTGCAAGATGAAGCCAATCATCTTGTGGGAGGGAATTGTTTGGCCAAAAGAAGCTCTGGGTTAATGTTTGATAATGGACACTCAAATTAATGCTAAATACCCAATTTGTCAGCATCAGTTTGGGAGGAGAGCGTAATCTCCTGGCCTCATCATATAAAATGATTTGCTCAGTATAATCCATGAAATTGATTCTTCTTACAAAGTATTGTAGCTAAAAAAAGGTAAAATAATGAAGTGTGGTAGAAAACAAGCCAGAGGAGAGACGTTATCAGTAGAGGGGGTGCAAACTCATCTGCAGGACCTGGTGTAGCCACCACAGGTAACTGACTGGCCGGTGGGAGCGACATTCACTCTTCTTTATGCCTTCTGAACTCCAAATATTAAAATATGTTTTGAGATCTTCAATAAATGAATTCAGCATAACCTTCTACGGTGTCCTAGATATGACTTTTTCTGTATTAGCATGAAAATAGTCACAAAGGAAAGTTTCCTCCAAACTATGAGCCAATAGGAACTTTATGGGTGTGAATAGAAATGTGAACCTTCCTCGCCCAGCAGTATTGCTTGATCATCGTCACATCAGACGTTATAGAACAAACTGGACACTACAGACTCAAAATGGATTCTCTTCCCTCACCAGCTAATCAAAAGAAGAGTGATAGATGCTGGCATGTAGGAGGTGGTCCACGGGGCCCCCACCCAATGGTCATGGTTCAGTGGCATGGCCACTAGACAGGGTGTTGCAAAATTATTTTCACCACTTTTAGTTATTAAAAAGAAAATCTATTTCATAACCTTCATAGATACAGATATTAAATGATTAGGGAGATTTCACACTACCTTTTTTTAGGATCCAGGGTGATGCGGGTGAAAACTGCATCCCCCCCAGATTCCCCCGGAATCCTCCACAATCAACACACTAGATGTACCGGTATGACTCAATTTAAGCCCCGCCCCTTTCTTGACGCGGCCAGGCTCTCAGCACTGCTGCTAGCTGAGAGGGGGCGTGCATAATTATTAAGCGGGCGGAGGGAGCAGCAGACAGCCCCGCCTATACAGAAAAGCACACAACACGTAATTATATCCTGTATTCTTTACTTTAATACATGATTTTAGTCAGCAAAATGGATAGATAAAAAAGATAAGAGGGGGTACAGGGACAGGTCTACCGACACGGGGAGTCAGTTTGTGGGGTCATGCGCGCAGCTCTGAGGAGCCCGGCGCTTTTGTACATTACAGATTAAAGCAGAATAAGCCCACCTTAGTGGGTGTAAGGTCTCTAGGGGGACTGGTCACCCCCTAGAGACATTAATCAATCATTTATTTATTAAATTAATCGATTTACTATACATAGAACACTTTGCTCATCCCTGCAGTAGCAGAGAGGAGCAAACTATCCGGTAACCGGATTGCTCAGGATTACACATCCTGATTACACATCCTGAGCAATCCGGTCACCGGATTACGGATGCTTAGACCGCTCCGAAAACTGCAGCCTGCATGATTTTTACCGCAGGCTGCAGAGCCAGAGATGGACACCGGATTGCTTCACAAGCAATCCGGTGTTTAGCATAGGCTCTTATGAAAGCTCAAAACCAGATCAGCCTTCTGGGCTGCCATCTTGCAACCTTCGGTCAATGCAACCAATTCTGCTTCCTGTGTAGATGTGGACATGGGTAGTGGTTTGGCCATCTACACAGTATCTTCCGTGACCACCGCCATACCCGTGTGAAACCGTTCTTCTTGGTCCGCATATCTTGATCCATCCACGAAGAGAGTCAAATCTGGGTCTTCCAGCGGCGTATCTGTGACTGTGTCAAATCCAGAGGTTTCTTGTCTCATAAGCGCAAGACAGTCATGCTGAGCCATTTCAAAGTCTTCTTCCTCTTCCACCAAAGTGTTAGAGACGTCACATTTCCCCCTTGGAAGAGGGAGGAGAGTTGCAGGGTTCAGGACATCACACCTGGAGATTGTCACATTGTCTTGGAGTAGAAGCGAACATTGTAGCCGTAGGTGCCGTGCAGCAGAGAGATGTTTAGGTTGGGTCTGGGCCAGAATGGCAGTAATATCATTTGGAGCCTTCACCTTCAGACAGTGGCCCAGAATAACATCAGCAGTCTTGTCCAGCAGTAGGTGTGTAGCAAAGACAGCTCTCAGGCATGAAGGTGCTCCACGGGCAACTGGGTCCAATCTGGCAGAGTAGTATCCCAGTGGGCGCTGTCTTCCCCATGGAACTGTGTTAGGACTCCAGTGGCATGTTCTTTCTTCTCCATTACATACAGGAAAAATGTTTCTTGTAGTCAGGGAGTCCAAATGCAGGAGAGCATATGATGCATCCTTCAGCGTGTAGAATCCATCAATGGCTTCAGTTGTCAAACAGAAAGGAATGTCTTTGAGGCAGTCATAGAGAGGCTGCATGTGGACTGATGCATCCAAGGAAGGCACAATCGGAGTATCCAAGTCTATGGCTTCATTCACTGCCCGTAGATCTTGCACCATGCAAAACTTGGGAAGTTGTCCCTTTGGTGTTCTCTTCTTGACTGGAATCAGTGGGGTGTTGCATGGTGACTTGGTCGGGATGACTGCTCCATTCTTGATGTAGGGTGGCAGTTGTTGTGTGATAGCATCCGAGAGAGAGGTACTGGGGCTTACGGGGTAAGCGGGCCCCTGGTTTAAGCTTGACTTCCTCTGGCTGGACTGGGAGCCTTCCAATGTCTTCAGGGCCTTGGGCCCACAGGATGTCTGATATTCGTGAAAGCCAGGCTGCATCCGTAGGTTGTATTGTCTCAGCAAAGTGAAAGAGGCCGAAAACCTGTGAAACTTCTTCCTGGTCCAGAGGCGTAGTAAGGGTGACAGTACCATTTTCCTGGAAGGAGATGTTGGCATGTAACTTCGTCAGTAAGTCAGTTCCCAGTAGGCTCACTATACAGGTGTTGGACACCACCAATCGAAATAACATGCTCTGTGTGGGTTGCAGGCTGACACGCAATGGGCGGGTCATAGGGGTATACTTGATGACTCCATCAACACCCACACATGGGATGGTTTCTTCTGTGAGGCAGTCTGAGTCAGATAAGTCAGCAGATCTTATCACGCTTCTGGCTGCACCGGTATCCACTAAGAAGGGGATGGATCTTCCTTCTACCTCCATACATACAGTAGGAGTTGGGCCGCAAGCTTGTCTGTTGGCTTTGCAGAGCATATTGTAAGTTGGTGGATCCAGCTTGCCTATGTCCTATAGCTGGGTGGAGGGGGCGGGTGGCCGTTGATGGAAATCCTGTTCCTCCTTACGTGGCCTATCTTGCCACAATCGTAACAGGTGACTCCACTTGTTAGTCCTCACCTTTTCCCCTGGGTTCTGCGACACCATAACATTACAGTTCCGGGGAGGTTTTGAAGGCCTGTTCATTTCTATGCCCCTTGCCACCTGAAATATATTATCTGGGTCCAATCGTCTGTATTCAGGTCTTGTCGTCTGGTCCTGCTTTTGTATGGGTTCAAGAAGACCTTGGACAAAGGCTTGTATCCATATCTGAATATGGGACTTCTCATGGTGATCAAATCCCAGGTCTGTGAACATCTGATTCAGCCAATAGTAAAACGTTTCTGCACTTTCTCCTCTTTCTTGCATTATGTCTTGGACAGATGTTGCTGGTTCTGCCAGACGGTCCTTTGCCCAGGCATACAGCTTGAGTAAGAAAGCTTTACCAGACTTGAATGTTCTCAGATATTCCTGAGTACCTAGTGCAAGCTCCAGAGCTGGGTGCATCACTGGCCAGAAGGAGTCTTTTGCTTTGATTTCAGCCAATCCCATAAGATCTTCCCTTGAGGGAGCGTGAGTCTTCTGAATCTGGCTCATCTTCCGATGAAAGGGCATAGGTTACTTGTCAGGGTCCGGTAAGTTGTTCACCAATATGGCAGCTTCCTGAGGCTTCCAGGAGACATATCTGCCTCGCCTAGGACGGGAAACATGCTGGGGAGGGTCTTCATACTGTGCCAGTCGGGGTGGTGGATCTGAGCCATGTGTAGAGCTGCCTGTTGTGGCCTGTGTACCCCCGTACATTAATAATGTCTGTCTCTCACCTCCCCTATCCTGGGGAGTGTGCTGTCACGGAGAAGTAGACTGTAGCCGGTGATGTGTCTGCTCGTCTCCACCTGCTGCTCCCAATTGTGACAGTTCTGTCTTCATTAAAGGCATGCCTCCATGACTTTCTAGTGATAAGATGGGATCCACTGGGGCTGGGGAGAGATACTGTGGAATTTTTGGCCTAGCTCCTGGCCCAACTGGGAAATTCTCCTGTCCCCATGCCATCTGGTATTCTTCTTCGGCAGCCTCCTCCTCTCCATCTCCTGTTTCATCCCCGTCCCTGTTCATGTATATTCCGGATACTGCTGCAGAGCGGGGTCTGGTCTGTGCTGGCATGTAAGGTGTGCCATCCATATTGAGAACTGGACACAGGGTGGTCGGTCTATGTGGGAATCGAAGTTGTGTCCGCATAGGCACGGGTGCAGCAGCTTCTGTCAGTGCCATCTTCATCTTGTCAGGTGGTGGAGGAGTATACGTGTATTCACCAGTAGCAGGGTCACGATGTTCAATCCACAATAACTTCCTCGTATCCCGAGCAGTCTTATACCATGCCTCAGCATCTTCTAAAACCTTGGCATCCTTCAAAAGCCCTCTTTTACTTGTTATCACTTCCTTCCACTCCTTCTCATCTAAGCGTCTTCCATGGGTTGTGGATCCCATCAGTTTTAAGAGGACCTTCATATTCTTCACATACTTCTTCCATTTCACATACTTCTTCCCTTTCCTTCTCTGCCACCAGGTTTTTTGGGGGTAACTTGCTGAGGCTTTGACTGATTAACACCCATGTTATAGCTTAAACCCAAGTCTCTGTACTTCTATCTTTGCTATGGCTGCCCACCCCTCAAGGTCACCACTGTCAGCAGGGTTGTATAAAGGGGAGTCAACAAGGATACCTTCAGTGAGTCGGGCATTAATGTTTACTCTGAACACTCTAAACCTTGGGGGGGAAAAGAGGTGAAATGGGTCTGTAACCAAGTCAAGCAAGCTTCACACCTTGCTTACACTGTGTGCACGTTATGGAAACTAGTCAGTGGTGTTAGGAAGGCAGTTAGTCAAAGGGCTGGAACTGGTTGCGTCACTGGAATCAGTCAGTCAGAGTCAGTCTGAGGACTGGAACTGGAATTGTTGTCACCAAACAGATAAAACAGATAAAACATCAAACTGTGTCGGCCCCCTCTACGCCTCAGTGGGGCTACAACTGGCCCATATTGTTAGCTGGGCATGTATATTTTGTCTGAACACCTTAAGTACTGAAAAAGTGCCAGGGAGTGCTATATAACCAGTTTCTTCACGTGCATATAGCACGTCAGTAACACGATTTATTATCCAGCCAGCGGGTGTAATTGCTAGCTCTATACCTTGTCTGCACAAGGGGCACGTTATCTGGAGAGGCGGAACAATATCATCACTACAATCATTTACGTAAATTACGTACCTGTCCACCACCGCAGTCAGGACTACTAACACTACACTCCGTCCTTAGCTTGCGCACGAGGGGTGGGAAAACCATCAGCCGTGTCAGAGGCTGGAACTAGTAGTGAAATAAGCCATCAGCCCCCCATTCAGGGGCTGGAAAACCATCAGCCCTATCCCCTGGGAATAGAGCTGGAAAACCAGGGAAACAGAATCTCCCCACTCATGCCCGTTTCTCCGTGCCCTTCTCTCTTTCTCGGTACTGAAACTGCAGCAATGATAGCACTGACATAAACACAGATAAACTCAGGATCAGGTTGCAAGAACACAAATAAGGCAGACAATTAAGGAATTCTCAGGACCGGGTTGCAAGGGCTAGGACTTCTCAGATCCGTTCATCTATGTCCGAGTCTGACAGCCAGCTACCTCCATCCCTGCACGGAGACACAGGAGGGTCTTAGGTAAGATAAATCATTTTCTTACCTCTTTGTAGCCTGCAGGTCTACCCCTCATGTATGGTCCATCCCGGGAATGGAAGTTTAGTTGTGGCTGTCGTCCCCTGGACGTCCTAGCCCCACGCTGGTGCGCCAACTGTAATGGATGCTCTCCACACCTTTTGGGTGGGCTGTCCTCTTAATTGTCTGCCACCGAATTGATGCTTTGTCTAAGTGTGTGCATGCCACTGTAAGAACCAGGCTGACAACCATGTCAAAGTAGAGCTTAATGACAAAGACCTTCATTAAGGGAGGGGTTAACAGTTTTATACGGCTCCTTAAAGGGCTATTAAAAGGGGTGTTACTAGGGATGATTGCATCATATTATGCTGAATCTACATTTTATTCTGAAAAAACATTCATTCATATAGTGTGTGTTAGTTAGCATTCCAATTCAGCCTTGGATTAGTACAGTGGGTACGGGAACATCTTGATAAGAGCTTCAGCACTGCTACATCTAACTCAAAACGTTATATAGAGTCTGAGACAGAGATATTCTAGAGGAAAGTGCAAGAATTCATATAAACATGCTTTTGGAAGGTTTCTGAATGGCTTCAATAAACTTATATAAATTATTAACTACTAGCTGTGAGCCCGATGCAAATGCATCGGGATTCTAGAACGTGGCAATATTATTTGCATTAATAGCATTATTATTACCATTAATAGCATAATTATTAGCATTAACAGCATTATTATTAGCATTAATAGCATTATTAACAGCAATAATAGTACTATTAATAGTATTGTTCTTAGTATTAATAGCATTATGACCATAAATAGCATTAATAATAGCGTTAATAGCATTATTATGAGGAGTAATAGCATTATTAGCATTAATAAAATTATTAATAGCATTAATAGAATTAAAAATAGCATTAATAGCATTATTAATAGGATTAATAGCATGATTATTGGAATTAATAGCATTAATATTAGCATGAATAGCATTAATAGCATTATTAATAACATTAATACCATTATTAATAGCATTAATAGCCTAAATAATAGAATTAATAGCATAAATGATCGCATTAATAGCATAGCATGAGTATTAGCATAAAGAGCATTAATAGCAAAATTATTAGCATTAATAGAATTTTGAATAGCATAAATAGCATGATTATTAGCCTTAATAGCATTATTAATGGCGTTAATATGATTATTATTAGCATTATTAGCATTAATATTAGCATTAATAGCATAATTATTAGCATTAATAGCATTATTATTAGCATTAATAGCATTAATAGTATTATTAATAGCATGAATAACATTATTAATAGCATTAATAGCATTAATAGCATTATTAATAGCATTAATAGCATAAACAATAGAATTAATAGCATAACTAATTGCATTAATAGCATTACTATTAGCATAAAGAGCATTAATAGCAATATTATTAGCATTAATAGCATTTTGAATAGCATAAATAGCATGATTATTAGCCTTAATAGCATTATTAATAGCGTTAATATGATTATTATTAGCATTATTAGCATTAATAGTAGCATTAATAGCATAATTATTAGCATTAATAGCATTATTATTAGCAGTAATACATTATTATTAGCATTAATAGCATTATTAATAGCATTAATAGCATTAATAATACAATTAATAGCATTAATATTAGCATTAATAGTATTATTAATAGCATGAATAACATTATTAATAGCATTAATAGCATTATTAATAGCATTAATAGCATAAATAATAGAATTAATAGCATAAATAATTGCATTAATAGCATTACTATTAGCATAAAGAGCATTAATAGCAATATTATTAGCATTAATAGCATTTTGAATAGCATAAATAGCATGATTATTAGCCTTAATAGCATTATTAATAGCGTTAATATGATTATTATTAGCATAATTAGCATTTAATATTAGCATTAATAGCATAATTATTAGCATTAATAGCATTAATAATAGCATTAATAGCAATATTATTTGCATTAATAGCATTATTATTACCATTAATAGCATAATTATTAGCATTAATAGCATATAATATTAGCATTAATAGCATAATTATTAGCATTAATAGCATTAAATAATAGCATTAATAGCAATATTATTTGCATTAATAGCATTATTATTACCATTAATAGCATAATTATTAGCATTAATAGCATAATTATTAGCATTTATAGCATTAATAATAGCATTAATAGCAATATTATTTGCATTAATAGCATTAATATTACCATTAATAGCATAATTATTAGCATTAATAGCATAATTATTAGCATTAATAGCATTAATAATAGCATTAATAGCAATATTATTTGCATTAATAGCATTATTTATTACCATTAATAGCATAATTATTAGCATTAATAGCATAATTATTAGCATTAATAGCATTAATAATAGCATTAATAGCAACATTATTTGCATTAATAGCATTATTATTACCATTAATAGCATAATTATTAGCATTAATAGCATAATTATTAGCATTAATAGCATTAATAATAGAATAGCAATATTATTTGCATTAATAGCATTATTATTACCATTAATAGCATAATTATTAGCATTAATAGCATAAATATTAGCATTAATAGCATAATTATTAGCATTAATAGCATTTATAATAGCATTAATAGCATAATTATTAGCATTAATAGCATTAATAATAGCATTAATAGCAATATTATTTGCATTAATAGCATTATTATTACCATTAATAGCATAAATATTAGCATTAATAGCATAATTATTAGCATTAATAGCATTAATAATAGCATTAATAGCAATATTATTTGCATTAATAGCATTATTATTACCATTAATAGCATTAATAATAGCATTAATAGCAATATTATTTGCATTAATAGCATTATTATTAGCATTAATAGCATAATTATTAGCATTAATAGCATTATTATTAGCATTAATAGCATTAATAATAGAATTAATAGCAATATTATTTGCATTAATAGCATTATTATTACCATTAATACCATAATTATTAGCATTAATAGCATTATTATTAGCATTAATAACAAATATTAGCATTAATAGCATAATTATTAGCATTAATAGCATTATTATTAGCATTAATAGCATAATTATTAACATTAATAGCATTATTATTAGCAGTAATATCATTATTATTAGCATTTTTTTTTATTCTTATTTTTTATGTTATTATGTATAATTTTTTAATTTTTTTTTTTATTATTTTTTAATTATTTTTTTTTATTATTAAATTAATTTATTATTTGTTATTTTAAGTGAGCCTGAGCCTGAGACACAGTTCTCCTTCAGGTCCGCTCAAAGGGCTCATATTATTAGCATACTTGTATTTTTTTATTATTATTTTTTATTAATTTTTTTATTATTTTTTATTTATTTTTGTATTATTTTTTAATTATTTTTTTATTAATTTTTTTATTATTAAATTAATTTATTATTTGTTATTTTAAAGGGAACCAACCACCCCAAATGACCCCCCCGGACTAATAATATCGTTCCCTACTTGCAGCACATACATGTGCTGCAATGTTTTTTGCTAAAAAAACTGCTTTTTAAAACTTAAGATAATGCTTTAGAAACTTTATACCGAAGGGACGGGTGGGCGTTACTTACATGGGGCTAAAGCCGGGTTGCAGCTGCCATTCATCCTCCTGTGCTCGTCACATCAGTAACGGCCAGCCCTTTTTGCAGCGTCCCAGGCTGGTGCACGGGATGTCATGCCCGTGCACACGTCATCAGCTACAGCCAGGAAGCGAGCGCTCTGACTTCCTGCGCTCGGCTGTGAGAGTCAGAGCGCGCGCTCGCTTCCCGGCTGTAGCTGATGACGAGTGCACGAGCATGACATCCCGTGCACCAGCCTGGGACGCTGCAAAAAGGGCTGGCCGTTACTGATGTGACGAGCACAGGAGGATGAATGGCAGCTGCAACCCGGCTTTAGCCCCATGTAAGTAACGCCCACCCGTCCCTTCGGTATAAAGTTTCTAAAGCATTATCTTAAGTTTTAAAAAGCAGTTTTTTTAGCAAAAAACATTGCAGCACATGTATGTGCTGCAAGTAGGGAACGATATTATTAGTCCGGAGGGGTCATTTGGGGTGGTTGGTTCCCTTTAAGTGAGCCTGAGCCTGAGACACAGTTCTCCTTCAGGTCCGCTCAAAGGGCTCATATTATTAGCATTTTTTTTTTTATAATTATTTTTTATTAATTTTTTTATTATTTTTTATTTATTTTTTTATTATTTTGTAATTATTTTTTAATTATTTTTTTTATTATTAAATTTATAATTTATTTTAAGTGAGCCTGAGGCTGAGACACAGTTCTCCTTCAGGTCCGCTGAAAGGGCTCATCTTATTAGCATTTATTTATTTTTTTTATTATTATTTTTTATTGAATTATTTATTATTTTTTATTACCGTATATACTCGTGTATAAGCCGACCCGTGTATAAGCCGACCCCCCTACTTTTGCCTCAAAAATCTGGAAAAACCTATTGACTCGTGTATAAGCCGAGGGTGGACCCCAGCACAGTTATACAGCCCCCAGCAGTGTGGTATACAGGCCCCCCAGTGGTAGTATACAGCAGCCCCAGTGGTAGTATACAGATTCCCCAGCAGCCCCAGTGGTAGTATACAGATTCCCCAGCAGCCCCAGTGGTAGTATACAGGAGCCCCAGCAGCCCCAGTGGTAGTATACAGATTCCCCAGCAGCCCCAGTGGTAGTATACAGGAGCCCCAGCAGCCCCAGTGGTAGTATACAGGAGCCCCAGCAGCCCCAGTGGTAGTATACAGCAGCCCCAGTGGTAGTATACAGGAGCCCCAGCAGCCCCAGTGGTAGTATACAGGAGCCCCAGCAGCCCCAGTGGTAGTATACAGCAGCCCCAGTGGTATACAGCAGGCCCCCAGGGGTACATATAGCAGCCCCCAGGGGGTACCCAGCAGCCCCCTGGGGGTATCAACAGCCCCCTGGGGGTACCAACAGCCCCCAGGGGGGACCAACAGCCCCCAGGGGGGACCAACAGCCCCCAGGGGGTACCCAGCAGCCCCCTGGGGTACCAGCAGCCCCCTGGGGGTACCAACAGCCCCCACGGGGTACCAACAGCCCCCAGGGGGTACCCAGCAGCCCCCTGGGGGTACCAACAGCCCCCTGGGGGTACCAACAGCCCCCAGGGGGGACCAACAGCCCCCAGGGGGTACCCAGCAGCCCCCTGGGGTTACCAGCAGCCCCCTGGGGGTACCAACAGCCCCCAGGGGGGACCAACAGCCCCCAGGGGGGACCAACAGCCCCCTGGGGGTACCAACAGCCCCCAGGGGGTACCCAGCAGCCCCCTGGGGGTACCAACAGCCCCCAAAAGCTGGCACTGTCCCCCCTTGTAAGGCCTCCCCCTCCCGCTACTTATACATTACCATCCCGGTGTTCTGATCGGCGCCGCTCCTCGGTGCTGCGTCGCCGTCTTCATCCTCCCGCGCTGGCTGCATCCGGGTTCTCCAGCGGTCGCGCGATGACGTCATATCGCTGCGACCGCCGGAGAACCCGGATGGATGCAGCGAGCGCGGACGGGAGGATGAAGACAGCGACGCAGCACCGAGGAGCGGCGCCGATCAGAACACCGGGATGGTAATGTATAAGCACCGGGGGGGGCCCTTACAAGGGGGGACAGTGCCAGCTTTTGGGGGGGCCATATGCACTGCTTCCCCCTGCGCTGATTGACAGGGGGAAGCAGTGCATATATAATGAGCGGCCCCACGTGACGGGGCCGCTCATACAGCAGCCCCCCCCCGCCTCCTCCAGCCTCCACAGCCCCCACCACACAGCCCCCACCACACGGGTCTACCGTATAGACCCGTGTATAAGCCGAGGGGGGGACTTTTCAGCCCAAATTTTGGGCTGAAAAACTCGGCTTATACACGAGTATATACGGTAATTTTTTTATTATTTTTTAATTATTTTTTAATTATTTTTTTTATTATTAAATGTATTATTTATTTTAAGTGAGCCTGAGGCTGAGACACAGTTCTCCTTCAGGTCCGCTGAAAGGGCTCATCTTATTAGCATTTATTTATTTTTTTTATTATTATTTTTTATTGAATTATTTATTATTTTTTATTTATTTTTTTATTATTTTTTAATTACCGTATATACTCGCGTATAAGCCGAGTTTTTCAGCCCAAAAATTGGGCTGAAAAGTACCCCCCTCGGCTTATACGCGAGTCAGTGCGGGGCTGCTGTATACAGCGGTATACAGCAGCCCCCGCATCCCCAGTAATGCAGGGCCCCCCCCCTCATGCTCCGGTCACCTGTAAAGCAAGTTATACTTATCAGTGCCCGCTGCCGTCCGCGCCCGCCGCTGCCGACATGCGATCCTCCATCTTCATTCATCTTCTTCCTGCTTCTGTGCGCGTCGCAGGCAATGACGTCATTACCGGCGACGCGCACAGGAAACAGGAAGAAGATGCATGAAGACGGAGGATCGGGATGTCGGCAGATGCGGGCGCGGACGGCAGCGGGCACTGATAAGTATAATTTGCTTTACAGGTGACCGGAGCATGAGGGGGGGCCCTGCATTACTGGGGCTGCCTGTATACTACCACTGGGGCTGCTGTATATAGGGGCCCTGCATTACTGGGGCTGCAATACCACTGGGGCTGCTGTATATAGGGGCCCTGCATTACTGGGGCTGCAATACCACTAGGGCTGCTGTATATAGGGGCTGCAATACCACTGGGGCTGCAATACCACTGGGGCTGCTGTATATAGGGGCTGCAATACCACTGGGGCTGCAATACCACTGGGGCTGCTGTATATAGGGGCTGCAGTACCACTGGGGCTGCAATACCACTGGGGCTGCTGTATATAGGGGCTGCTGTATACACCACTGGGCTGCAATACCACTGGGGCTGCTGTATATAGGGGCTGCAATACCACTGGGGCTGCAATACCACTGGGGCTGCAGTATATAGGGGCTGCAATACCACTGGGGCTGCAATACCACTGGGGTTGCTGTATATAGGGGCCCTGCATTACTGGGGCTGCAATACCACTGGGGCTGCTGTATATAGGGGCTGCAATACCACTGGGGCTGCAATACCACTGGGGCTGCTGTATATAGGGGCTGCAATACCACTGGGGCTGCAATAACACTGGGGTTGCTGTATATAGGGGCCCTGCATTACTGGGGCTGCAATACCACTGGGGCTGCTGTATATAGGGGCTGCAATACCACTGGGGCTGCAATACCACTGGGGCTGCAATACCACTGGGGCTGCTGTATATAGGGGCTGCTGTATACACCACTGGGGCTGCAATACCACTGGGGCTGCTGTATATAGGGGCTGCAATACCACTGGGGCTGCTGTATATAGGGGCTGCAATACCACTGGGGCTGCAATACCACTGGGGCTGCTGTATATTGGGGCTGCTGTATACACCTCTGGGGCTGCATATACCTCTGGGGCTGCATATACCTCTGGGGCTGCTGTATACTACCACTGGGGCTGCTGCTGTATACTACCACTGGGGAGGCTGCTGTATACTACCACTGGGGAGGCTGCTGTATACCTCACTGCTGGGGGTTGTATACCTGTGCTGGAGTCCACCCTCGGCTTATACGCGAGTCAATAGATTTTCCCAGGTTTTGGGGGCAAAAGTAGGGGGGTCGGCTTATACACGGGTCGGCTTATACACGAGTATATACGGTATTTTTTAATTATTATTTTTATTACTAAATTTATTTTTTGAGGCGCTCTTCTGATTGGTCGCTGTGTACTGCCCGCAGCCAATCAGAAGAGCCCGTCATTTCCCATTGACATACATTAGCGGTGTGTCGGCGATTTTATGGGCGGCCACCTGGTTCTATTAGTCGGCCCTAAAATCGCGGACACACCGCTAATGCATGTCTATGGGCAGTCAGGCCGATTTCTGATTGGTCGCTCTCTGCTGACGCCGACCAATCAGAATTCGAGCTCACCGCCCATAGACATGCATTAGCGGTGTGTCCGCGATTTTAGGGCCGACAAATAGAACCAGGTGGGCGCCCATAAAATCGCCGACACATCACTAATGTATGTCAATGGGAAATGAGGGGCTCTTCTGATTGGCTGAGGGCAGTAGACAGCGACCAATCAGAAGAGCGGCTCACATCTCATTGAGATAGAATGGCGGATTTTTCGTCCATTCTATGTTAATGAGAAGTGAAGAGGACGTCGGAGCTGGAAGTTGGCGGAAAGAAGAGAGAAGACTGGCGGGGCCGGAGGAAGAGGACGCCTGGCCGGACGGAGGAGTTGTGGATCGGACGGACGATCAGATGACTAAGAAGGCATGTAAGTGATCGACGGGGGCGTTAGGTTAGGGGACGGCGGGGACTTCGGGTGTAGGGCCTTAGGTGTTAGCGACAGCGGCGGGGGTAAGCGGCGGGAGCTTAGGAGGCGGCGGGGCTTAGGGGATAGGGGCTTAGGTGCGGCGGGTCGGGGCTTAGGTGCGGCGGGGCTTAGGGGGTAGGGGCTTAGGTGCGGCGGGGCTTTTAGGTGCGGCGGGGCTTAGGGGATAGGGGCTTAGGTGCGGCGGGGCTTAGGGGGTAGGGGCTTAGGTGCGGCGGGTCAGGGCTTAGGTGCGGCGGGGCTTAGGGGGTAGGGGCTTAGGTGCGGCGGGGCTTTCAGGTGCGGCGGGGATTAGGGGGTAGGGGATTAGGTGCGGCAGGGCTTAGGGGGTAGGGGCTTAGGTGCGGCGGGTCGGGGCTTAGGTGCGTCGGGGCTTAGGGGGTAGGGGCTTAGGTGCGGCGGGGCTTTTAGGTGCGGCGGGGCTTAGGGGGTAGGGGATTAGGTGCGGCGGGGCTTAGGGGGTAGGGGCTTATGTGCGGCGGGTCGGGGCTTAGGTGCGGCGGTGCTTAGGGGGTAGGGGCTTAGGTGTGGCGGGGCTTTTAGGTGCGGCGGGGCTTAGGGGGTAGGGGCTTAGGTGCGGCGGGGCTTAGGGGGTAGGGGCTTATGTGCGGCGGGTCGGGGCTTAGGTGCGGCGGGGCTTAGGGGGTAGGGGCTTAGGTGCGGCGGGGCTTTTAGGTGCGGCGGGGCTTAGGGGGTAGGGGCTTAGGTGCGGCGGGGCTTAGGGGGTAGGGGCTTAGGTGCGGCGGGGCTTAGGGGGTAGGGGCTTATGTGCGGCGGGTCGGGGCTTAGGTGCGGCAGGGCTTAGGGGGTAGGGGCTTAGGTGCGGCGGGGCTTTCAGGTGCGGCGGGGATTAGGGGGTAGGGGATTAGGTGCGGCAGGGCTTAGGGGGTAGGGGCTTAGGTGCGGCGGGTCGGGGGCTTAGGTGCGTCGGGGCTTAGGGGGTAGGGGCTTAGGTGCGGCGGGGCTTTTAGGTGCGGCGGGGCTTAGGGGGTAGGGGATTAGGTGCGGCGGGGCTTAGGGGGTAGGGGCTTATGTGCGGCGGGTCGGGGCTTAGGTGCGGCGGTGTGCTTAGGGGGTAGGGGCTTAGGTGTGGCGGGGCTTAGGGGGTAGGGGCTTAGGTGCGGCGGGTCGGGGCTTAGGTGCGGCGGGGCTTAGGGGGGTAGAAGCTTAGGTGCGGCGGGTCGGGGCTTAGGTGCGGCGGGGCTTAGGGGGTAGGGGCTTAGGTGCGGCGGCGGGTCGGGGCTTAGGTGCGGCGGGGCTTAGGGGGTAGGGGCTTAGGTGCGGCGGGGGGCTTAGGGGGTAGGGGCTTAGGTGCGGCGGGTCGGGGCTTAGGTGCGGCGGGGCTTAGGGGTAGGGGCTTAGGTGCGGCGGGTCGGGGTTGGTGCAGCGGGGCTTAGGGGTTAGGGGCTTAGGTGCGGTGGGGCTTTTAGGTGCGGGGGGCTTAGGGGGTAGGGGCTTAGGGCGGCGGAGTTAGGGGGTAGGGGCTTAGGTGCGGGGTGGCTGTGCGGACATGGGGGGGCTGTGCGGACATGGGGGGGCTGTGCGGACATTGGTGGGGGTGGTTTTGTTGCGGGGTGGCTGTGCGGAATGTGGGCGGCTGTGCGGACATGGGGGGGCTGTGCGGACATTGGTGGGGGTGGTTTTGTTGCGGGGGGCTGTGCGGACATGGGGGTGGGTGTGCGGATATGGGGGGGGGCTGTGCGGACATGGGGGGGCTGTGTGGACATGGGCAGCGACTCGCAATGGCCTCGCGGCCATTGCTCGCGCAGGCTAACGACTCGCATTGGCCGCTTCGCGGCCAATGCTTCGTTCGTATCCACATGACCACGCCGGAAGTAGCGCCCAGAGGGGCGCTTTTCCGATTCGTGATTATATAATAGATTTATTGCCATGACAGTTGTAAGGCATCATGCACACGAT